>KK117555.1:205905-224724 GCA_000611955.2 Stegodyphus mimosarum | reverse complement strand
CCGGTGGCAATCCCCTACATTCAGGGGCTGCCTAATGCATTTTTTCAGCAGGGTAACGCCCGACCACTCAGTTCTCGCATCTGCCAACATGCTCTGCAAGGTATACAGATGCTTCCCTGGCCACTATCTCTCCTAACCTGTCACCCATCGAACATGTGTGGGATATGATTGGACGCCATTGGCAGACTCTGCCCCTGTCTCGTTCAGAAGAACGAACTGTGGCAAATGGTTGAAAGGGAATGGAGAGCCGTCTCTCAGGACACCATCCGCACTCTCATTGACTTTATGCCTAGACGTGTTTCTTCGTGCATGGCTGTCCGAGGTGGTCCTACATCCAACTGAGACGACGCCGTTCTCGCTCTGTATTCTGACTATCATTTTGAAATAAAGATCACGTATTGCTGCTTGCTGTCTCTGTCTTTTTTCCAAATTTCATCACTTTCTGACCACTCCTTCTTGGTGTTGCATTTTCAATGTCGAGCAGTGTATTAGAAAAGGTTAATGTAACTTATCTGTTGAAACGTAAACTGTATAATAAGTTTTACTGCTCAAAATGATTGTCGTTGTATGAACATTGAATGTTAAAAGTTTCATAACGATAAATTAAACGATGTAAAAGTTTGTCTGCGAGCGCAGGTGCATGGCATAAACCACGCAAACATTTAACTTTTTGAAATCTTGGTAATGAAAATTTTTTCTTTTTATAATGAGATATCTTAATAAAACAGATTTTTCAGTTTTCTAAATTACATTTTACTTCAGAATTTTTTAGTTAAAAAAAACCATAAGATAAGATTACAATGTTTGATATATCCAAATCGGATTTTAAAAATTATGCAAAATGGCGTCTTAGCGACATCAATATGGATTTCTTTTTATCTCAACGAAGAAGGGAGTATTTACTTAAATTTTACGAGGAGTGCATTTTTAACTTAAAAACTAAGTAATAGTAACTAAAATTTTATCCTGATTATCCTGGTCAGGCAAAAAGAAAAAAATCAAATTAATTTCTTTTCTTTTCAATAGTCTATGAAACTTATTTAAAAACATCAAAGCGAGCGAAGCCGCAGGTAAAAGCTAGAATCAATATAATCAGAAGTACGTGGCTCGCACCAGTTTATTGAACTATAGGGTTATAAAATTAACCAAGTGGCATAAATTCAGAACTAAGTCGCCTACATCGAAAACTCTTAAGATCTGCTACTAGAATACTGTTTCCGAACTCACTTAGATTTGCATATACGTCATTAAATTTGCATTCCGGCAGGAAATTGAAATTAGAAGGGAAAGGAAAGTTTCTTAAACTAAAAATAATTGATTAGAACACAATAAAGCTTTTATAACGTTAAGAAAATTTGATGCTATGGAATATTAGTAAACTAGAAACCTTCTCTTGAAAACCAGTCCTTGCATATTACTTTTCCTCACGCAACTGGAAATTAAAAAAAAAAATTAACGGAGCTGAGCTTTTCAATTTCTTTTGTTATCTTTCGAAGGAAATTGAAACGCTGATAACGAAAACGTCAGCATCAACTACATTTTCTCAATCCCTTAAGTTTATACATAAAAAAAAGATAAAAAGGATGCAGCATTTTTTTTATTTACCTCGGAGCGATAGGATATTTATAATTTATTTAATATTATTATACTGTAAGGTTTATCCTAATTTCAATAACAGCTATTTTAAGTTTATGCATCTTCCCTGTCTATTCTAGTTTCAACTTATAATTTCCTACCAGAATTTAATTTCAGAAACGCAGTTAATGCAAATGAGTAAAGAGTAGTATTAAAGTCGATGTTTCACCGACTTCGTTAGAGAGCCTCAGTTCCTGACTAGCGCGCGTTTGCCTTTTGGCTTCCTCTCTCTAAGCTATTGCTAAGCTCGGCCATACTTTAGACCCTTGTTTGGCTTCGCCGACTTAATTAAGATTTAGGGGCCAAGTACATAGAATCTTGATAGCTTCGGCTGTATCTTTCAGTTAGCGTTAGTGAAGCTTAGTTAAGTTTAATTTCCTATTCATTTAAGTTCAAGCCCAAGTGGAGGCTTTGCTGTACACTCCGAGTTACAAGTTGATTGTATCATATTTATTCTGAACACTAAAGGGTAGTTAACCCTTCTTAAGTCTTACGTCTCTATTCATACACTTAAGCGATTATTCGCTTGTTAGTGTCTGTGGGGTTCAAGGACTGAACACTGAATTAAATAAGTAAAACCCCACAGTATAATTAATTATAAACAAAAATATATAAAGAAAAAGAAATATCTGAAAGGTTTCAGATTTTAAATTACTTCGAAGGAACTTTTTTTTAACATTTTTGTGTGTTACCTTTATTTATGAAATATCATGCTCTTCGCATTTAACCATAAAATTCAGTTCAAGAGCAATATCGCAAAAATAATTTTAAAATGAGCATATCTTTAGAATTTCCTATACACAGTCTCACACACTGGAGATAAAAATGTTTTTTGTACAATGTTGCCATTGCGCGCTTTGAAATCCTTCAGTTTGTTCATCAAAAATTCTTTAAAGTTTTACAAAATATGAAATCGATGATCAAACGAACTCCAAATTTCAAATTTGGGTTTCCAGATGCCCCTATTCAGGTGGAAATGTTCAACATTCAACATTGGATGGCTGTAGGTACCGTTGTTTTATCACAGTGCAAGAAACATACATACATCTATACAGATTCTTCATTATTTTATTTCTTTAAATTAAGACAGGGCGATTAATGTTTGGTGGCAAGAATTTGAAAAGTGAAACTACGCTGTTATTGAATCGACGCAAAATACCAAAACGAAATAAATAATCGTTCTGGGCAAATTGCCCCTTTGGACTAAAAATGCATTTCTTTCAAATTTCTTTTCGAACTGCTTTCAAGTAGTATTCTAATCGTTTCGATTATTATCGTAAATAAGATGTCAGAACTAAAGTAAGCTGTAAACGAAGCAAAGGAATTAAATTTCAAATTCATAATTTACTTATAAGAGGTGCCAAAGGCAAGTTGATACTCCATCGATCTTATCATAATCTGCCCGTCATCACTGCATATGCAATACGAGCGACTTTTATCTTTTAATTGAGGTTAAGCTTTCAAGAGTGTCAAAGTGCAAAATATGAACTAGGACTAGAGCCAATCAACGAGAATTCGTTCCTGAAATTTTCTTATCGCCCGGAATTTTTGTTTGTTTCTTTCCCAAAATATTACAACATTGTTTTCGACATGGTTTGAAAACGGGCTAAAATTATCTTACAAAATCGATGAAGGAGAATATTAACACAGTAACCTAGTTTTCTTTTCAGATGATTGACAAATTTTATGATAAAATTTTATTGAAATATCAATCTTTGAGTTATTTAAAAACATCTACAGCTACAGTTTCAGTACCTCTGTAGTTATATTAAGTTTTGAATTTAACAAACAACAGTGCTTCTCCCTATCAAATGAAATTCGCGTATTAATTTAGTAATATTCATGATATTTGAGCGATTTTGTTCTTTGCTGGCATCACCTTTTGAATTTCTAATTATTATCATTTGCATAAAATCAAATTTTATGATAACAACATGAGAAGGAATTTAACTTCTTATTCCATAGATTTCTAACTGTGTGAACTATTTCTTGCATCACGAGAATAATATTTTACACCTTCCAGTTTTGTTTGATATGTAAATGAGAACCATTTCTTTACCTCTTCATAATATCTGTACCAGCAGTTGATTCCGTCATAATATATCCTTTTAATGTAAATTAAAACTTATTTAACTTGTAATAATGTAAAATTAACTAGCTCAAGTACCCATTCTACACCCGGTTTGGGAGCATTTTTTTCAACACGTAAAAACTTATTCTCAAAGCAAAAAAGGCACAACATAAAAACACAGAGTGACGGGGCATATTGGCGTTTTCCGTTGCCCCTTCGAGTGCGCCTTACCGCATACTTATTTCGAGGTGGCAAGCATTTATTAACTCCTCCTCGAGCGGGCGCCATCACCTTTTCCGTCTTATTTTAGCTTTCTCCTCACTCTTCTGTCTCCCCAATGGCCTATATAGATGACCTATGATCGATAATACTCAGTATCTACCTCAGTATATTATAGTACACCAGCTTAGCAGGACTACAAGGTCTTGTCCATGATTTACGCAGAAATAAAGAAGCTACACTTAGGAGTATTGTGGTAGTCTTTTTTGAAATCTTAGTTGGACATGGATTTTCCTCTTATTTTAGTTCAAGATAAGGTGTGCAAATTTTACGAGTCTGGAATAAAACTTTAAAACTAACACGGTTACAAGTAAAGATTTCAATAGGCGCTCGTGTTTGCTTTGTCAACGATTATATCGTTTTTCAGACAGGAGCTTGTAGATATGTTAGGTTATTTGGAAGTAGGATACATGAAAAATTAGCAATGCCTTCTCCGGGACTCGAACCACGAACCTCTCAAATGCGCGCCGAACGTGCTGACCACTGAACAACAAAGGTAAGTTATAAAGGCGGGAGAAATACTTTGTATACTCCCCCTTTCGAAAGACGAGTGGGGATTAGGGGACCCAATCGCCAAATCCTGGTGTTGAAGAATTATCATCCACCACCTTTTAGTTCGGGCGCTACTGTAGAGAGATTAGGTTATTTTCGATGTCATGAAGTTGAAAAAATGAGCAATGCCCTAGCCGGGACTCGAACCATGGACCTCTTGAATACGCATCGAGTGTGCTGACCACTGCACCACGAAGGCGTGCTAAGGAGGGGAGAGAAATACCTTATAAGCTTTCGAAAATCACCATCTATTTTGACTGATTTCTTCACCGTTTTCGAAATATCCCAGAGAAACTGATACCCAGTGCACTTATTGCCCTCGGGTGGTTGACTCAGGAGAATTCCTGGGGCTAGGATCTGTACTGGCAGTCTCAACCAAGGGGGTATATAAGTTGACTTCACAGGACTAGAGCCCAAGTTTATTCTCACGTTGTTTCAAGCTTGGCAAGGACCGTACTGGTACTGTCGTGTCTGTTTCTCTGCCTCTGTTGGAGCTATATGGTCAGATTTCTTTCGTCGTCCGAGAGGAAACGCCCCTATTGGTGGAGTCGGGTCATGCCGTACGACGTTGCATCCCGACATAGATATAAAACTGAAACAGATTTCTTCGACTTAATGGGGCTCGTCGCCTTCAGCGGTTGGATCGCGGCCCTGAGGATTGCCTCTGAGGGCCATGATGACATTCTGTGTGAGGCGATCCTACGAGAACGACAGGTAATAGAGTTCTGGCTTTTCGGTGTAACTGTCCGGTGTAACCCAATGCACTTAAATTCTGCTTTACAGATTCTGCACCGTTCTTAAAAGTTCTCTACTGTTGCAAAGAGCAAACGAACACTCATCATCTAACGGTTTAAGTAATAACTGATAACGGGAGTACATCAATTGCGACGTAAACCTAAAATGGGACCTGATTTTAAAATTGAAACTGTGTAGAAATATTAATATTTATTTGTTGTGAACAAATTTACACTTAGCATTTACGAATTCCACTGATATTGGTAACGTAACAACAGCGACATTAACCTAAGATAGGTGATCTGAGAGCAACGTTCTATTATAAATTCTCCGAGTGTGGATCCCTCGGTATGTTTTCTCGAAATCTTACCTAGACTCTTACCTTTCTCTTGTTTTGAAGATCAAATGCGCAAAATTTCTTAAGGCTCGGAATAAAACTGTGGATTTATATGAACCTATGCGGGTGCAAACAAAGAAATTCCCACTTTTCTTTATATATGTATATAATATATATTGGTGATTTTAATGAATCCAACTTTTAATGAACCCCCATGCTCACTGTAACCGAACCCGGCCCTCATATATTATCTTCCAGTAAATTTCGAGAAGTGGAAGGTACTCGAGATTGCTCCACGGTTAGAGACCCGAAAGGGCATCAGTTTCTCAGTTATTAATGCAGAACTGAATGAGGAGTATTGAGATATCTGTGGGAGCTTCGCCTTGTAGATGCGCTAACGTTCTTATCAGTTTGAAGGGTAGCTGCTCATTGTAGTCTGTGATACTGAGAAGAACTGTGCAAGTATTTTTGTGGAAAGTCCAGGAACTGGGAAGTGTTTCTTTTAGTAAAATAAATTTTATCAAGCTATCATAGGTTCTGCTTACATTCAATCCATAACGAACCAGTACGCTCGCAACAATATTATTACAAAAAGTAATTGTGCTTTCATTCAACGACATTAATGTGTTTACATATGAGTTCCGCCGCCCAACCGATATAGTGGTTAGCGTCGCTGACTGCCGTGCCGAACAGCCTGGGCTCGAATCCCGGAGAAAACATGGATGTTTGTAAATGTATAGTGTCGGTGCAGTATGGTGGCATTTTAAAATATGCGGCGAGCCGAAAGTCCTCTCGTGTGGTTTGGTAAAAGGTTAGAGGGATGGAAGACTCTCGGACCCGTCCCCCCGGGTGCTCTCCATCAAAATTGGGCGCGGAACTGAGCCAAATCGCACTGTCACCTGTTAGGTGCTGAAGGCTATTGCCAACGACAGGCGTAATATAGCGCTCCTTGCCACGAGGAATTTCGTGGGATTGGTCCGACTACATCAGAGAAGTGAGCATAAGCAACAAAAACATTAGCATATGAGTTCCACTTAAATAATACGGTATTTCCTCGCTTATTTTCCCCCCTTGCCTTTTAAGAAATTTTAAAAACGTTTGCATAGTTTTCCCTTCCTGAGGGCTAGCTTACTAATAAATTGTATTCTCTATTATTTTTATTTTTACTTTCATTCAGTACATTCAATATGTATCAGCATTTCATCCATTTTGTTTTCCCTTGCATTTATTATTTGAAGCGTATTTTTGCAGATTCATCGTTAAGCTACCCAGACGTGGTAGGTGTTCTTACACTTCAGAAACTTTCCAAACATATGGTTTCACCTTTATTATATTATTAACGTTCCAGTTGATTGTAGCTTCATCGAAATCTGGGTCTTTTGTTCGCCCTACTTCTCCTCTAGTGTCCGTTCTGGGAACTGCGGTCAAAATTCCTTCATGTAAGATGCCCCTCAGGCTTTAAGGATAATTGTGTTTGGCTCAGTTCCCGTCAGATATCAGCTCAGTGCCTATTAGGTATTGTACTGGTAATATTATTGAGTATTCTTACTGGAATGTAGGTTTCTTTTGAAGAAATAGTACTGTAATAGTCACTAATAGTTTATCTATGACTACTTTTCCTTTGTTACGTTCTTACTGTAAACGCATTCTTCGGAAATTAAGTTCTTCGCATTATTTTGCTCTCTCTATTTTCTGATGATAAATTAGTTAAAAAAAATATAGGGATTGTATTATTGAAATTGATATAAATGATGTACACTGCGGGTAAAAAAATGGGACACTTATACAACTCTCGTTCTACTGGGCCGATTGGTGAAATTCAAATTGCGTTTTTCATGGCTCGAAAGCACGACTTAGGATATATATTAAATTTACATACAGCATTATTCTAATATAATATACACTCACTTCCAAAAGTTAAGCACGGAAAAGAAAATGCTAATTTCCGGAAGCCAATCAGAATTGAAGAGGATGCAATTCGCTGCAGAGGTAGATGGAAGTATGCAAATATGTTAGGTAACAGCCAATCGCGTTTTCATATCAAGAAATATGCAAAAAAGGCAATCTTATAAGAAACCAGCTTTATGAAGGGTTACAGAAGTTGATTGTAAGTGCTGATAGAAGGTGTTTAAAACTTTCGTATAATTCGTTTTCAAGACATACGTGTCTCTATGACTTCCAAAATACGAATGGAAGATTCTGAGCGCTGGAGTGCTGTGGGGCGCATTGAAGCGGGACAGTCGATCACAGATGCTGCTCTTTTCTTCGGCGTTCATCATTCTGTAATTTCACATTTATGGAAACAATTCCAAACCACACAGAAAGTTGTCCGAAGGCCCGTAGCCGGTCGCCCAAGGGTTACAACCCCCGCGGCAGATCAATATATTTCTATTGTAGCTAAGCAGAATCGCAGAGCGACCTGACATCTATGGTTACAGCGTCTATTGGTAAGACGATATCTGCAGCTACTGTACGCCGAAGATTACATATGAGTGGACTGTACGCCCGGGTACCTGGAGTTTGTGTTTCTCTATCCGTCCAATCAAGAGAGGCACGATTACAGTGGTGCCGGAACGGGAACATGTCAATTGGAATGTGTCTGACTGTGGCAATTTCATGTTTACTGATGAGTCAAAATTTGCTCTGGAGTCAGACGACAAGCGTATAAGGATATGGCGTGAACAACGAACACGCAATCAGGCCCAAAACATCACCGAACATCACGCATTTCGAGGCGGAAGCATTATGGTATGGGCAGGGATTTCATTATAATACCTCACCGACCTTCACATCTTTAAACGGGGTTCTTTCATGGCTGTCCGGTTTCGAAATAAAGTCCTAGACCCCATTGTGAGATTGTACGCTGCAGCAGTTGGCCCTACTTTTGTTTTAATGGACGATAACGCTGGTCCCCATAGAGCTGACATCGTCGATGACTACCTGGAGAGTGAAGGGATTGCGCGTATGGCGTGGCCAGCATATTCGCCCGACCTTAATCCCATTGAAAATCTTTGGAATGCTCTCGGCCGTGCTGTATCTTCACGTTTCCCACCTCCAGCCACTCTTATTGAGCTAAAAACTGCTTTACAAGAAGAATGGCGATTGCTTAATTCTGCGGTGGTTGACCACCTAATTGAAAGCATGGTCACAAGGTGTAAACTTTGTATACAGATGAGGGGGGATCACATACCCTATTAATGTCCTTTTCTTCATTTTATGCTGTTTATTTTCACTTTATACATAATTCTGTTTAAGTCTCTAGTATGTCATTATCTGATAACTTACAAAAATTTAATATTGTTTTCATTTCTGTATATAATTATTGATTTTGTTTTATGCATAAATATATATGCTACTTTCCTGCCGAATTTTGTGTCAATAAAAGCAGTATTTGTTGATTTTTTTGCATTTTACATCTTTGTGCTTAACTTTTGGAAGTGAGTATATATTAGATTTATATATATCATTGTTCTAATATAGGTATTTTGACACAAAATAGGACTGTTTCTGAAATGACATGCCAATATTTTTTCATTCGATTCTACGACTCAAATTATGCCTAAATGTTAAAGTTTGTAATTTTTGGTGAGAAATTTATGGAGGAATTTAGAAATTTATCTTGGCGAATTTTTTTGAGCCAAGATTAATTTATTTAGCTAACTTCTTAATGTATGGCAACTTATTTTCCTGTCCCTTTTTACATTGTGCATAAGCGGAAAAAAAGTCTTTCAAAAATATGCCAACTTTTGCTTTCAACAAATATGCCAAATTTCAAAACGCGCCAATATATAAATTCCCGTATATCTTCGGAAACTTTGAGTAAAATACTCTAACCTTTTGCAGGTATGCTTAGAAATAAATCTACTTTAACATGATTGTAAAAACTTTTATAGCTTATAATTCAAAATGTTTTTCGAAAAATTTATGGAAATTATTTTAAAATACAAATTTTAAAAATAAATCATAAAAAATGGGCGATTTTGTTTGGAATGAACCTAAATTTCGAACTGTGTAAGAAAGAATCCAGTACGTTTCATAAAAAAGGAGATATTAATAAATATATATCAAATTCAATTAAAGTTGAGGAGCTAAAATTTTGAGAGCTAATTTTTGAAAAACAACTCGTACGTTTTTTACAAAACTTGGCAGTTTGCCATCATTTGGGTCGTAGAATCGAAATATGGAAAACAATTGGCATGTCATTTCAGAAAAAGTTCTATTTTGAGTCAAAATACCTATATTTCAACATTGTTATATATAAATCTAATACATATCCTAACTCACGCTTTCGAGATATGAAAAACAAAGTTTGAATTTCGTCAATCGGCTCAATAGATCGGGAGATATAGAACTGTACCATTCTTTTTTTGCGCAGTGTAGGAGTAAAATCTGAAAATTAGTTAATTTAAATAACTTCTGTTAGTATTCTCAACTTAGAAATTTAAATTGTTAAACGGAAATTTCCCGCTTTCGTTTTTTTGTGTTATAATTGTGCGGGTTTCTAAATCCTAAATTTTTTTTATGACGAAATAATTTTGCATATCATATACTTCAATATTTCGTGGGTTACAGCGGCTGGATAGGCTTTTTTGTGCATCGATTAGGGGGTGGTTACGGCGCAAACGAATAAACGCCCTCTTCATCACCTCTATTCCCACGTAAACAATAAAGGGAAGTGAGCGAAGCTGCATTCATTCTTTTGATATTGCTTCTTCTCTCATGGGCGTCTTCGCACTCTTCTCTGAAATCGGACGATTCTCATGACAAGTGGTGTGTTGGGGGTCACGTGGTAAAGAGTCTTCGAAATGTGTGGGCAAGGGAAAATTTAAAATGCGGTCAAGTGCAAGAAATTTATCTTGATCCTGTGGCTACCGAAGAAAATATATTCAGGAAAGTATTACGTTATTCAAAATCTCTTTCTTTTTCTCAGCCATTATAGTCCGTTGGTCACATGATGTCATATACATTGTATGGCTGGATCTTCTGTCGAAATGAGCATAATAATTTTTGGGAAAAGTATCAACTGTAATTCTTTTTTTTTACTTAATTTTTCTTTTCTGGCATCATTTTGTCTTCCACTTTGTCAGCATTTCTCCTCCCAGAACCCGTCTTGTGAACATGGGAGTATTCATTTTGTTGTTGGTCATAGGTTTTAGACACTGGTAAATATAATTTATTCTTGAAAATAGACCAATTTACATCAAGACAAACCACGTCTCGTACCTCTCTTCCGCTGTAAACAAACTACGAATTACATGTGACTCATTTCTACATACACTTAACACACACGAACATCTTTACATCAAGGACGCTTTGGAATTTCGGATACTTTTAAACTAAAAAAAACTGTTAATTTCAAACAAATTTCTTGTTAATTTGTATCATCTTGCTATACTCACTTCGAATGTGAAAGTGTTAATACACTTGTGGGCAAAATTTAGGAAATTTGCACATTATATTGAATTTCTGAAAAACTAATGGACAGATTTTAATGAAATTTGATTTGAATAGCATTTATAACAGAGAAAGAGATGTACACTGCGCAAAAAAGTGGGACAGTTCTATATCCCCCGTTCTAGTGGGCCGAATGAGGGAATTCAGTTTGCATTTTTCATGTCTCGAAAACGCGACTTAGGATACGCATTAAATTTATATATAGCATTGTTCTAACATAGGTATTTTGGCACAAAATCGAACTTTTTTCTGAAATGGCATGCCAATTGTTTTCCATATTTCGATTCTACGACTCAAATTATGTTAAACTGCCAAGGTTTGTAAAAATCGCACGAGTAGTTTTTAAAAAATTAACTCTGAAAATTTTAGCTCCTCAATGTTAATTGAATTTGGTATATATTTGCTAATATCTCTCTTTTTACTAATCTTATTTAATTCTTCTTTTCACATTTTGAAATTTACTTTCATTACAAATTAAATTCGCCCATTTTCTATGATTTAGTTTCAAAATTTGTATTTATAAATAATTTTCATAAATTTTTCGAAAAAAATTTTGAATTGTAACCTGTAACATTTTTAACATAATCTTAAAGTAGATGTATTTCTAGACACACCTGCAAAAATATTAGAGTTTTTTTTTTATTCAAAATTTTCTAAGATATATCTGAACTTATATTTTGGCGCATTTTGAAGTTTGGTATATTTGTTATAAGCGATAATAACGCCAAATGGGCTTTACACACTTTGTTAAAATTATTTGAAAGTATGAAAGATGACTTTTTTTCCGTTCGACTGCAATAAAAAAAACGAAAGCAAAGTAGGTTGCTATAAATTAAGAAGTTCGCAAGTGAATTATTCTTGGCACAAACTGAAAAAATACGCAAAAATAAATTTTTGAATTTCTCCCTAAATTTCGCACCAAATTTTATAAAATTTAATATTTAGGTATAATTTGAGCCGCAGAATCGAAATATGGAAAAACAAATTTGTATGTCACTTCAGAAAAAGGTCCGATTTTGTGTCAAAATACCTATGTTAGAATAATGTTAGAATTTAGATATAAATCTAATATATATCCTAAGTCGCGCTTTCGAGGCACGAGAAACGCAATTTGAATTTCGTCAATCGGTCCAGTAGAACATGAGATATAGAACTTTTTTTTTTTTTTTGCAGTGTACCTGTCAGGACTGAGTGTTCGGTGCATATTCTTGGCAAACATCTTCGTGAACTCCTTAAATCCTGATCTGGAACAGGGAGCTGAATGCAGCTATGTTCTGTGGTAGAATACTGTGATTAAGTGGTAGAAGAACTGCACTTGAAAAGGATTTAAAATCCTCTTTTATTAAATCACAGTTATGTACAATTCCCAACTCGGGAGGGATACAGAAAGTAGAGACCGCACTTGGGTCTAAAAATGAACAATCAAATAAACTTAAACTAAGACAATTAGAAATTAAACAGTCGTTGCTCACAGAGCTATAACGCGAGGTTGGCCTCTAAACTAAATGGTGCGTAGCAAGATTTAACTAATACTGACGCACTTGGAATTACTTCAATAAGCAATCACGTAAAAGCGCTACGGCTTAGAATTTAAATACTAGCTAGTCAGGCGAACGTCGAATAGAGTGACCGTGGTCTGAGACTAAAAGCTCTCTCACAGTGAGAGGTTTCTACCTCCGGTTTAAATATAACTTGGCTCCACTTCAAATTAGCATAAAGCTGAAGCTCGAGCTTCTTCTATCGGGAAGTCGAAATGAGAAGAAATAGAAAAGTATAAATTAAAATAAAACTTTGTTGGTTTAACTAAAACCTTACATAGCTTTTAAAAGTCACTTTATGTACACAAGAAAGCTAATAGTGCAGGGATGTTTAACATTCATGATGTCATATCGAACTCAAAATGAGTTTAATATGGGGTATGGTCACCTCTCATAGGCAGACAAGTCGCGCAGCTTTGCGTCATACTGGACAGGACGCATTTGAGGAGCTGGGGCAGTCGATGCCACTCCTGCAGCAAGACAGTTGCAACTCCGGTATGGTTTCTTGGAGGGGGATGGAGAGATAAAATTGCCCTCCTAAGAGCTTCTCAGACATGCTTTATAGGATTATAGTCAAATGTTCTGGCTGGCGAGTCCATGTGGCGAATATCTTCACTTTCCAGGTAGTCGTCGACTAGCTGAACCCTATGTTGATGAACGTTGTAGTCCGTTAATAGAGACCCAGGACCAACTGCGCATATGACAAGTCGAACATAGGGGGTCTAGGATCTCCTTTCTATATCTCACAGGAGTTGGGAATCCTTTCACATGGAGAGGTACGCCGACATTCAACATAATGTCGATCCAAACCATTACTCCTCCAATACCATGATGATCCTTTTCTTGTTGCACGAAAATCATGCTCCAGGTTATCTCTACGGTACACTGAGAATTAGTGCTTAGGTTGAATCTCGACTCATCTGTAAAACATGCAATGCTCCATTGAAGTCTGGTCGAAGGCGCTTGGTGGTTTCACCGTTAGACGCGCTATCTTGTGCCCTGCAGTGGTCGGGACGCAAAAAGCAGGGCTTCTATCATACAGCGGTATCTCTCGAGGCTTTCGGGCAACTGTAGACCATGAGACTCGGGATCCAGTGGCAGCATGCAGCTCACGTGAGAGCTGTGCAAATGTACCAGTCTTCTGTTGCCGAGCTGGAAAGTGCCAAATAATGATCCTTATACGCCATTGTCGACCTTGCCCATCTCTTCTTGATATGGATCCAGTGTCCCGAAATTACTTTCACAAACTTTAGATGACAATGGAATTTTCAATGAGTTCTGAAGCCACCTGCGCATGTGAGTGGCCTGAATTCAGTCTACTTAAAGTCGAGCACAAAAGTCGCCTAAAACCCCTCGTGTATGTATATTTTACCATATAACTATTTTGTTACTCACACACATATATATGTGGTACATTGTTGTAGAGTCATTAGGTATTTTTTGAAAGTAAGAGAATGTGAAATGAGCAATGCCGTCGCCGGATCCAATCGTCAATGGTAGAGAATCACCATCTACCACCTTTTTTAGTTTGGGCGCCAATGTAGACACATACAGATATTAGGTATTTTTTGAAAGCAGGAGTATGGGAAATGAGCAATGCCTCCGCCGGTACTCGAATGACGGAACTCTCGAATGCGCCGAGCGAGCTGACCACTACACCACGAAGGCATGCTAAGAAGGCGGGAGAAATACCTTATGCTGTTATAATTAGAAAAGAAAGAGAAAGTAAAGTTAAGAATTGATGGGAAGTACTTATTTTGTTTTATAAATTACTGTACATTTTACTGTACTAATAGACAGTGTATTGGCATAACATGAAATTCTAGTTACGAGTTTCAGAGAGAATTTTTTACCTTTCCTTCGAAACCGGTAGCAGTCATTTAAAATTAGCGAGGCAGCACAGCTAGTTTGTCATCCGTCCCGTAGGTTACGGAAATGTCACCGTATTTCACTATCCAGCGCTCTATTACTATTTGTCTCATTTTCTTCCGAATTCCGCGTGAGACAATTGACGCGCTGTGATACAAAGTATACTGATCATGTGTAATAAAAGTTATGCGAGTACATAATTGCAATTATAGCTCACAATGTAGTAGAGAGAATATTTTCACTAATGTTATCAGGGCTCTTATTTCTTTTTATTTGTTTGGGGAACATAACGTGTCCTGACTGGACAGTGAGTTGACTGCAAACTATGTCCTATGGAGTAGAAAAGACCGCAAAATGAGAAGGGTTAAAATTACTCTTTATTTTTTTTCCGTTTTACAGTCGCTCCCGCTCTCCGGAATACAGAGACCAACCACTTGTGGTCTGAACGTAAAAATGTAAGACTACTAACTAACTAAAATTTAAATAAGAGCTAACTTTTAACATTTTACACATGTGACTAACACTTAAGGCTGGCCTTTTAAATGACTACGTCTGTAGTACGCAAACTGCGGAAAACTACAATACGTCTTTAGCTTTCAAGAGGATTAAAACCTCTGGCCTTAAAGGCGGACAGCAACTAATGGCAAGCTCGCGTGAAGACTCGTGGCAAAATGGCTCACTCTCTCTCCTTCTACTACCTTCTACTACGCTCTTGGCAAAAAGCCACCACTTAAATACATGGAATCTCTTGTACTGCATTAGCAAGTACAATTTGCATAAACATATCCACGCGTTCATTCTGGCCGGAAGTGGAAAATAGGAGATGATAGTAAAGTTTTAAAATAAACGTTAGTCAAACTTAAGATCCTTACAATGTCAACTCGATGGTCGAGAGAGAAACAGGTTATCAGCGGAGACAAATGAAGCAATTTTGATTTGTCATAATAGTTTTAAAATGAGTTGTGTTGTTAGAATCTATCTGAATTTAATTTTTTCGTGCCTCCATTTGCACCCCGAAGGTAGGCAGTGAGGAAGAAGTCCCTTACAGGGTACCATAATATAATATGAAAAACGGGATGCCTAGTTTATAAGTTATTCTATCATCTTTGTTATATCATCATATACTGTTTAATGAACTATCACTGCGTTGCCTAAAAAATTTCAATAAAATATTATTTCATAATTATAAATTTTAACAGAGAAGTTACTGATTTATTCAAGGATGTTGCCTTGATAACTAAGTCTGTCTTTTGTAATGAATAATGAGTTTGTGTTTATTATCTATTTACAACAATTCTTGTGGCAATTATACATTACTGACAAAAGTAAATGATACGAAGATTTCTCTAAGAGGCATGAAACACGTTCAGCTTTGTTAAAATGAGCATAAAATCTTTGATGAGCTTGCAGAACATGTTACTGCGTAACTCGAAAAGGTCACGTGAGATTTATTTCTCACTGAGCAGAAAATCTAGCTTTAAGACATCTAACATTTAAAGGGAAAAAAAATTTACTGCAAGTGTAAAAATTGAGTTTCGCTTTTTCAATCTCAGTAACAATGAACCTTTGAGAAATGTGTACTCGATTGTAGGCTGCAATTAAATGCACGAAATGTATATAATATGCAAAAAAGGAAAATAATCAAGCAG
The DNA here is from genome assembly GCA_000611955.2 of Stegodyphus mimosarum. Taxonomy (NCBI): domain Eukaryota; kingdom Metazoa; phylum Arthropoda; class Arachnida; order Araneae; family Eresidae; genus Stegodyphus; species Stegodyphus mimosarum. The sequence continues at coordinate 208,605 of KK117555.1, read as the reverse complement.
TTATGACTTTCATAAACGAATATTATTGAAGGTAATAAAGGCATAATCGTAAAATGAATTTACGCGCTGTTAATGACAACGATGAAATGCTGTCCTTTTGGTGAAGGCGTTACTAATTGGTCATTAAATGATGAAGCAACAGAAAAAAGTTAAGGACGAAGAAAATTACAGCCCATTAACGATATGTAAACGAAACTATAAGGAGTATTTGGATTACAGAGCCCCGAAGAGAGCAGAATTAATGAGCACTATTTCACATTTCATTATTGCATTATTTTCTATATCACTGCAAGTTCTCCATTAACCTAAACAGGCAGATTTTGATAAAAAGATTTCGATAAAGAATTTTTTAAAAAAATCAACTGGTTAAGAATAAAAATGTCTGGCAACAGTTTATTATTTGAAATTAGAAATATCGGTTGCTACTTTTAAATTATTTCTGTGCCGCCCAACCGATATAGTGGTTAGCGTCGCTGACTGCCGTGCGAAGGGCTCGGGTTCGAATCCCGGAGAAGGCATGGATGTTTGTAAATGTATAGTATCGGAGCGGCATGGCGGCACTTCAAATATGCGGCGAGCCGAAAGTCCTCTCATGTGGTTCGGTGGAAGAGGGAGAGGGGTAAGAGACCCTTGAACCCGTCCCCCCGGGATGTTCTCCATCTAAATTGGGGGCGGAACTGAGCTAAATCGTACTGGCAACCTGTTAGATGCTCAAGGCTGTTGCCAACGACAGGCGTAATCTAGCGCTCCATGACACGAGAATTCTCGTGGGCTTGGGCTGGCTCTGTCAGACAAGTAAGCATGAGCAACAACAACAAATTATTTCTTCTTTCAAAATGTCTCATGGAAACAAGATGTGGATGGAAGGATACGTTTCTGCACTTTTCGAAGAGAAAAATTCCTATTCTCTACAGCAACGATTCTACACCCCCCCCCTTTTTTTTTCCGCGGCACACTTTTAATAATTTCAAAATTTGGCGATACACAAAAAACATAAATTTAAAAGTTTTTTACTTACCTATAATACACTGTGTAAAATAGTTTATGATAATAATTTTGAATGTAAAATAAAATAATACGTACTACAAAACCACCAGTACATTTATTAAGAGATTAATTACAAGTTAATAATAAGAATACTTTTAATGAGAAATTTGAGCTCGAGGTTTCTTGATCGTTTCATTTATATCGGGTCGTAAAAATGACAATGCTACCCTCATACCGTCTTCTACATTTAGCAGTCTTGAACTTTTATTCGTTTTTATATTGGTTAGTACTGAAAATCCAAACTCACACAAATAAGATATAGAAAATTGCAATAATATTTTTAAAGCTTTTTGGCCATCGTGGGATAATCGCATCTAATGTTAATCCAAAATAAATTAATAGATTCTTCCGAATATTTTAAAATTCTATTTCAAGCGAAATTAGTTCTCCCTCTTCATTCAAAGCTAATTCAAATACAGAAATATGCGTTATCACAAACGTATTATGAACCCAATCAATTCTTTTACGTCTAAATTTGGGAAACAATGAATAATTCTCTCCTCTAATATTGTTAAATGGTTAATAACAATTGTATAAATATTTTTATTAAAATCCTTTGGGACTGATTCAAACTCTTCCAAATTGCTTTCCTGAGCTTTATTCTTTCTTAAGGTTATTTGTTTTTGGAATCCATCAGTTTATCTGTTGAGTTTAATATATTTTCTTTTGCCTTTCCATACTTGAATTTATGTTATTAAAAATAACGAAAATGCTCCAAAAGGCGCTCTCCTCCAGAGCACCAAACTCGGCTTGGATACCATAATTGGCACGCTTATTAATGTCTTAAAATTCGAATTTCGCCAATTCTCATGTGCACCGTATGCTAGGATTAAACCCATTATAATTTTTACTATATACATTTCTAAAATTTGGCGGCATACAAAAGTGCCGTGGCACAGTGGTTGAAAATCACTGCTCTAGAAGAAAGACGTTATGAAATGCAGGGTATTACAATTTCTAAGTATAAAATAAGCAACATTATTAATTGAAAAAAGAAAAACCATCTATCATTTTTTACATGGAAAGAAGACTTCAAACGTATACTCGAAAGATATATGTACTGTTTCTAATTTCTCTAAAGTTAAATCATTGGGAACAAGAGATAATTCGCAGAAGCAGAAATTATTTGAAAACTTTAAATACATCTTTAACAACAGTAAATAAAATAATAAACCAAAATATACAATTTAAAAGAATTAAAAATACAATTTTCACCAATTTTTCTGAGGCATATAGATCAATGCAGAACAGTATCTAGAATGAACCCCATATAAAAATATAAAAAATATATATACCCATATAAAACATATATATATACCCATATAAAACATATATATATACCCATATAAAAATCATTTAGCGGACGATAAATGGAAATATTTATGACCCTTGATGAAGCATAGGTTTAATTAAATCAAGCAAACGAAAACATCAAAAGGAAATCTATTTGTTATCAAAAAAGAAGAAAAAAATGTGTAAAATCAGCTCAACATACTATCAAGAGAAAGTTTTACTTTCGATATGTACAAAAGAAATACCAATTTCCTTACCCCTATGAAATAGTGAAACTCCGTGAAGGCAAACTCGTACTTATAAAAGTATCACTGCGTTCTTTGAAAAAAGGAAGACTTAAAAAAAAAGTATATAATGTAT
>KK117555.1:185341-199154 GCA_000611955.2 Stegodyphus mimosarum | reverse complement strand
GGGCCTAAATTGACATTAATCATTAACTATTTAAATATTTCTGTTTGCAATCACTAATATAAAAGAAATAGACATAAAAGAACATAAAACTAATCTATTTTTTATGTAGTATGCAGCGGCATTCGAAACTGGCAAATGTAATTTTAAATTATATGAAGAAATATTTTTAGTATTATTTACGTGTTCCGCCCTAAGGTACTACACGGAAGGGAGGGATGCCTTCGTGAAGGACTTTCTAAGAAAACCTTGCTTGCATTGAGACTTAGACATGGAGAAAACCACGAAAAAGCCCATGCAGCCAGCCCGTTCGCGGGATTCGAACCTCGGACCGAACTGACAGTGTTCAAGGACTTTACCGTTCGGCCACTCGTGGACTATAAATGATGTATAACAAAAATAAACCGATTGTTATACAATTAATTAAATCAAAGCTCTCTAGGCATGAAAATTATGCTACTGCGTCATGTATCGATTTCGAGCTCTCTCTATATATATATCGAGCTATATATATTTGAGATATATATATATATTTACGGCCGGTATTTGACTTTCTAGCATTGACCACTTCTAAGGCCGAAAGCAGTGGCCATTTTATTCTGGAAGCATCTAATAGGCGGCCACCGTCACCTCCTCCCAATTTAAATCCATGCCTTCCCTGGGATTCGAACCCGAACTCTTCGATATCGCAGTCCGCTCCCCTAACCACTCTGAAAACAATAATTGACTACTGTATTAGCAGTACTTGCTCTGCAAAGCATAGCAGTATGTACGTTAGAACTATATACGATTATTCAGTATGTCAGCAACAGAGTATGTAATATGTCAGTTAAAATATGTAATTTTGTATTATGCAAAACCAGGTTTTCATGTACAAGTTTTGCACTATATCTGAATACTGTACTGTATCTGTACGTGTTACTATCTTTTTTTATAAAACCTAACCTTTACTAAGGATAGTATGCTTCATGTAAACTTTAACTGTCATGATAATGTATAGATGTATATATGGTTACACATGAGAGTATGTATACTGTTATTTGCTTCGGAATATATATGTATATATGTGTGCATATATCTGTATTTATGTTGGTATTTATATGTATATATATTTTTATTATACTGTTCTTCGAATGCCTTGTATGCACATGTATATTTTTTTTGCATTTAATAAATGTCGTCTGCTCTGCCGAGGTGGCCGAGGGCTGCGGCCTGGCAGCTAGTGGTTACCTCCTGCTGGGTTGGTAACCAGTTCTGCATGGATATATCAAGTATACCTGGGTTGGAAGCCAACTCAGCAGTTTACCTCCCCTAACCACTATACCGTCTGGGCGGCGAGCTAATTATATTGTTCTTCAGATTTCGCGATTTTTAGGTTTAATCTCAAAGCAGATAAGCTAAAAATTCTTATAAACCTCAGAAGCATAAGACTTGAAGGAATACTTGAGGCATGCAGAAACTGAAGGGTTTAAAATGTTTGTATGTTTTTAGACAAGCTATAATACACCTCTGCCCACAATTTATATATATATTAAAACTCTTGTCCAAAACGTTGGGCAAGGATAAAAAAAATACAACTAAATCCGAAAAATATTATTTATCTAAGTACAAGGTGCCCACAATACTTTAAACGCCAACTATAAGAACCACATAAAGAAAGACACGTGACTTTTTGTTTACAAAACTTTTTATTTACAAAATACAGTAAATACGAACTCAAATGACATAAAGTTTTTTATTTATTCGCCAGTCTCAAGGTTACACAAGCTATTCAGTAACAGACAAGCAAAGCCCTCTACTTGAAACGTTGAAGAAACATTTCAGTCAAATTAAAATATTAAATGCAAGCAATACGCGCCTAAATAAACTTTGGCTTGGCCTTCAAAATTTCACAAAGCAATGGCGGCTAAAGAAAGAATCGATAAACCAGTCCAATAGTAAGGGAGTGTAATAGAAAGCTGGCCAGCAAGATCTATCAAAGACTCCCTATCGAATTCAAGAAATCTGCGCTTATATACATTAACGAATTTGAATCCTGGTGAGAATAGACGAGAGCAGAAGGGATAGTACAGGCAAAATAATAAAATAATTGGATTTAGTTATCATAAAACTCTGCAATAGATCATCACAACAGACATTTGGCTGCCAGATAGTTGCCTTTAGATCAGCGTTTCTCAAACTGTGGTCCATGGATTACAAATGCCCTTGTGGTTTTCCTACATTTCTAAAAAAGACACAAAGTGAAATTCACATTAATTGCGTGTACCATACTATACATGAAAATCTCAGAGTTTGGAAATTACGCATGACTATAATCTATCATCCTTTTTTCAAGACAGACATTTTATGAAATTTATTACCAGTTACCCTATAAGGTATTTCTCCCGTCTTCTTCGCATGCCTTCGTGTTGTTGTGGTCAACACACTCGACGCGTAACCGAGAGGTCCATGCTTCGATTCCCGGCGAAGTAGTTGTTCATTTTCCATGTCTTCTGCTTCCAAAAAATCCTCATGATTCTACAAGTGGCGACCGAACTAAAAAGGTGGTGGATGATGATTCTCCACCACCGGATTTGACGATTGGGTCCCCAAACCCCAGTCGCCCTTTAAAAGGGGGGTTATATAAGGTACTTTCTCCCCCCTTCTTCGCATGCCTTCATGGTGTACTGGTCAGTACGCTCGACGCGTAACCGAGTGGTCCGATCCCGGCGAAGGCGCTGCTCATTTTTCATATCTCCTGCTTCGAAATAACCTAATGTCTCTATAGCCTTACGTACGAACTTCCCACTCGAATCATAGCAATAACAAAGAGAATTAAAGCATATGATTATGACGCTTTTTATCGCACTAAAACATAGAACAGAACAGCTATGCAAAAATTCTCGCATAGCATAATCTTGCATAGGCACAATCTCATTAAAGCAAGCGCCAAGATATATTTAATTTTTTTTTGTTCATCGGATAAAGATTACTCAAGCTAATAGCCTTAAATTGTTAAAAAATATATACAAATTTTCTTCTGTTCACTTAATTCTAAAATAAAATATAACTAATTTTAATTAACTCAATTTTGAAAATATAAGTAATTTAGTAGTAACATATGCTAATATTTTCCAGAGTAGACAAAAATAAAGTGGTCCGCAAATGAGAAACCCTATTCTAGATTATTCGGTTTTGGAACATGAAATTCGTATATTTTGTAGTGTCATTAGCTTTTTTGCAGCAGGAGACATGAAAAATGTGCAGTGCTGTCGCTGGGACTTGAACCCAAGACCTCTGAATACGTTTCGAGAATGTTTCCAGTAACATCACGAAGGCATGCGGAAAGCAGGGAGAAAATGCCTTATATACTCCCCCTTTTAAAGGCCGATGGGGATTAGGGGATTATATCGTCAAATCCTGGTAGTGACGAATTTTCGTCCACTACCTTTTAGTTCGGGCACCACTTGTAGAAACATGAGGTCATTTTGAAGCAGGAGACGTGTAAGTTGTGTAGTGCCCTCGCTGGAACTCGAACCCTGGACCTCTCGAATGCACGTACAGTGTGCTTCTAATTACATCACGAAGGCATGCGGAAAGGAGGAATAAAATACCTAATAACATACTTATCTTGATATTAACATTTAATATGCATAATGAACTACTAATGATAATCAAGCATGAATATCATCAAAAATTGTGAATATTCGCAAATAGCTCAAAACCAGCAGGATGTAATTTATAAGAATCATAAAAAGATATGACAGTGATACATGTGATCTTACAAATAAGTCTGTAATCATACCGTGACCCTCACAAGTCATTCAGGTAGTGCAACGAGATTTCGAAACCAGACAATCTGGAGGATGTATCGGAAAACCTCAGATATTCTCAGCCTGAATGCGAAAGCTCTCCGCCTTTCCCAACCCACACTAATCCGTTTTGAAGTAAATTCATGATTTCAATTTTTGAATGTGTAAAAATCTTTATAACGTCTCATTTTTCATTGGACCAGACGTAATAAATATTCTCGCGTTGCTCATGTATCGCATTACACCTGATGTCCATCTTCCAGAATCACTTAATCATTCAGGATCAACAAGATCGTGACGGGCAGATGGGTGGAGGATAAACAGTACAGCGCAGATGAGCTGTTGTTTACCTTGAACTCAATCAGAGCCCTCATATGGCATAGGCCGTATCGGGTAATACCCATAAGCACGATCCCTTAACACCTGTATAAATGATCTCGTGACTAAACTAGGGTGGGTTTCGTGAACGGAAATGCGTAGTAATTATTAATGGTTTCAAATTTAAACCAACAATTAACGTAACACTAACTTATTCATATTGCTGCGTGCGTACGGGTTCGTAATGGATTGGATGCACAAGTCGATAAAAAGTTAATAACATTTATTCTTATCCCAAGAAATAAAACACAATGCTGAAATTTCCTCGTACAATATCACAATATCTCACAGTAGTTATATTTTGAACTACTAAAACGTTAAATAGAAAACAATCCGAAGTAGAGAGAAAGCTAATCCGATCTCCCCGAGAATTCGCTACAATCAATAAAAACACTAAGTAAACAACTACAGTTCACTTAAAACAACTGAATTGAGATGTTTTTGTCCGGCATTTATAAATTTTTAATCATGCACGAGAACTTTCCGGTATTTTCTCGATTTCTCTGGATAGCAAAAGAGCACAATTAAGAGATATCTATTTACTAAATGCGCGAGCTCCTGTATTTTAACTTTTGCGGGGTGGCTTTCTCTCCAAATAAGTGTCGTACTGCATTGCACGAGGATATAAAACAATTTTAATCGTAATTCTACTAAAAATAGCGAATTTAATACAAATTCCTTAACAATATTTATAAGCCTAGCATAAAATGCTAATATTGGCGTTAGACTAAATCAATTCGGGCTTCTAAACGGTGAGCAAATTCCAGCTGTTTCATTAACTTTGGAAGGCATGCAAAAACAGAAGAAAAGTATTATGGCTATTAATATCAGGAACGTACTTTTAGGAATGCTGCGCTAGTCGAAGTCATAAAGGGAAAGGGAACTCTTAAATTATTAATTAATTTTCAAAACATGTTTAAACCTAAGTTGCATCGTAAGCTAAGCGGCTCAAAATTTCCAGACGAATGGATTCCCTTTTTCATACATCTTCCACTCACCAATGTAACAGTCAAAGGTCACTGCAGGCAGATACAGTTAAACTTTGGTTCATGGATTTAATTCTTCCATTAAAGCCTTTCGTCATCTGAAATATTCATAAACTTATTTTCTCGGTAGAAATTGCCGCAAAATGGATTAATCCGTTCCAAAATCATGTATGATTAATTTAGAAGTCAAATAACAAACATCAGCTTTATATTTTCGAATTTTCACAGGACTAGTTTCGATGGTTTTACCGAACCACCATCCTCAGCTGCAAAAGCGCTTTTGCTACGCTTTTGTTACTGAACCAACATTATTGATTTTTTCCTCTTCTTAAGTAGTGAATGTATAGAAAAAATGTAAGGGGTTGATGAAAAAAACCGTCTTTTTAAAAGTAATCGATGCAAGTGTTGGTTATCCTTTGTCTAGAGGATTGAAACAGTGTATAAAGTCTTATTCGTTTAGAGAATATAATATGTAGACCGTACTGAAGACGAGACAGTGAATTCTTGCTATATCTTCAAAACAAATAGCTACCGACGAAGGTTACAGCAAATTTTTTATTTTAACTGAACTGAAAAGAACATCCACACGCTCTATGCTCACAAACTAACCGCCACTTGTTGTGAAGTAACTTTAACACAAAATAGTATGTAAGTTACCAGCAAAATTTGAAATCCGGCGTTATATAGAATGCTAAGGCATTGTATATAATGCCTAAAACTAGCCGGCAATGTATGAAACGATTCATATTTCACACATTTCCTAGGCATTCTATACAATGCCAAATGACAAACCGGCAAAATATAAAATACATTTCCAGATTCGTTTCGAAGAACCGAAACTACTTACCAGAAGTTAGTAAATGACGTAAAAAAGCCAAAATTACTACTCAGATGGAACCATGGGGACGACTGGCTGCTGAATTGGTAGGATGTGATGTTTGTAGAAAGCAAAAGTACATTCATTTACCCTGTTAAAAAAAGCGTCAGTATTATACAGTATTATGTCACGGACGTTGAGTTATTTTTCATATTTCACGAAAACTCGTTTGAACCTTTCAACATTCTGTCACGTTGCTCACGGACGACGTGACAGAATCTTGAAATAATTTTCAACGAAGTACAAAAGCGTTACACGTAATGATATTGTACTTTGCAACCACCTTTGTGAGTCCTGCCAAAAAAAAGGTATTAAAAAAGGGCATTTGATGTGAAACTTCAACTTGTTTCGGAATTTAACTTCCGTTGTCAGGTAAATCTTATTGATTCCCAGTCTCAGCCAGATAGAAAATATAAACTTATTATGTTGCATCAATATCGTCTGACTATTTTCTTTTACACATTTCGAATAACAGATTTCTAATGCCACTCTTTCATTAATTTTTAAAATAACATTTCTATTTTTAGAGAAATGAACGTCTTTTAAATAATAGCTTCATCATAAACTTTTTTTTATACTTTGTCTAAAGAGCAATTGTCATTCTATAGAATGCCTAGGTAGGTAGGTAGGAAGGAAGGTTACGGACTACGAGGACGCCTAGTGTCTAACAGAGGTAAACAGGCATGTGTCCTACGCCCTCCTCTAACTAGAACAATAGCTCCCTGGAGCCCCAGAAGGCTGCACCAGAAGTGTATTGAGGTTATACATGGCCTTACAAGGGCGTTAGTAGGGTTGTATTACAGAGAGAAGAGGCAAGCTGTGGTGTTACAGATCGTAAGTAGTTAAAGTAAAAATGCAAAAAGACATACACATAAAAACACATAAATATACATAAACAAATAATAGACAAGATACAAAGCGCAATATACATAAACACACAAACACATAAAAAAGTTACACACACATAAACACTTAAAGCACAAAAAGACATACATACATATTAATACGCAAGAATACAGATGGGAATGCACTGGTACACTGCGTAAAAAAAAAGGCACAGTTCTATATCTCCCGTTCTACTGCGCCGATTGACGAAATTCAAATTGCGTTTTTCATGTCTCGAAAGCGCGACTTAGGATAGATATTAGATTTATATATAGCATCATTCTAACATAGGTATTTTGACACAAAATCGGATTTTTTCTGTAACATACCAATATTTTTCCACATTTCGATTCTACGACTCAAATTATACCTAAATATTAAATTTTGTAAAATTTGTTGCAAAATTTACTGAGAAATTTATAAATTTAACTTAACAAATTTTTTTCAGTTTCAGCCAAGAATAATTCCCTCGGCGAACTTCTTAACATGTGGCAACCTATTTTCCTTCCATTCCATTGTGCAGCGGAGGAAAAAAAGTCACATCGTTCCTGCCTTTTTATATTGTGGATAAGAGAAAAAAAAGCTACATTGTTCTGCTTTAAAATAATTTTAACAAAGTGCGTAAACCACATTTTCTTTATTATCGCTTTCAACAAATATGCCAAATTTCAAATTGCCCCAATATATAAATTCATGTATATCTTCGGAAATTTTGAATAAAAAGTTCTAATTTTTGCAAGTATGCTTAGAAATAAATCTACTTTAAGATGATTGTAAAAATTTTATAGAAATACAAATTTTTAAAAAAGATCACAGAAAACGTGCGAATTATATTCGAATTAAGCCCAAATTTCGAATTCTAGAAGAAAGAATAAAGTAAGTTTAATAAAAAAAAGAGATGTTAATACATATATATCAAATTCGATTAACATTGAGAAGGTAAATTTTTAGAGCTAATTTCTAAAAACTATTCGTGCGATTTTTACAAAACTTGGCAGTTTGGAAAAATTTAAGTCGTAGAATTGAAATTTGGATACCTATGTTATGTCAAAATACCTATGTTAGAATAATGCTATATATAAATCTAATACATATCCTAAGTCGCGCTTTCGAGACATGAAAAACGCAATTTAAATTTCGTCAATCGGCCCAGTAGAACCGAAACATAGAACTGTTCCCCCCCCCCTTTTTTTTTTTGTGCAGTGTACATAGAGTCGCGAAAGGCACAGTACTTACGAATTATTAGTACTGCACACTTTAAACTGGTGGGCATGGGAGCTTAAACACACGAAGTTGTTGTGATGAGCAGATATTGTAAATACTACTCCATTTTACTAGTGGTAGAGCTTATCGTCAGTACACCAGAGCGTGGAGTCCGAAGTATACTGACCGCGTCATTTTAGCACAGTTGGCAAAGGTCTGTGCCCAATGCCGCGATGGTAATACCTAGGTATTATATGCAATGCCTAGGGAAAGTATGTTATCATTCTCATATTTCATACTTTGCCTAGAAACATTATATGCAATGCCGGCGTTTCATACTTTGCCGGTAACATGTACAATCAGAATAAATTAAATTTCGAACTACACGGCTGGCTCCTACTTCAATCTAAATCAGAATAATCGACTGCACAAGCAAAGCCGAGTCTAAAATACCAAATAATCTAAAGGTAAGTGGCTAAGCACAAATATTCAACTACAGAGCTTCTTGCAAACACGTGGCATAAATCTTGCTCGCGGCATAAAGCCGTTTTCCGCGTAAACCCGCTCTACTCGTAACTAACTGTCCAATTCTGGTACTTAAATACTATTTTCGAACTCACGGAGATTTTGCGTGTACGTCATTTAAATTTACATTCTCACCGGAAATCGAAATCAGAAGAGAAAGAAAAGTGCCTTAAAATAAAAATAATTAATTAGTACAAAATAAGATCTTTATAAGTGTTCCAATAAGTAATTAAGAGCAAGTTTTTAATTTTTATTCAAGAAAGAAAGAAAAAACCCTTCATTTAACTGATTGTAAGACTGTTTTTAATAAGCTGTTAATAGCAGGTTTTTAATTTTTATTCAACAAAGAACGGAGATTACAACACACTACAAAAAGATATTTTTCTACCGTTATCGTTTCATATTTACTGTGATAACATATTGATGTATCTAGAAAATTTTAGAACATTCTACAAATTTTTAAAATATCAGATTCACTTGCTGGATCAACCCGATGGTTATATCTGTGTTTCCTCGCGTATTTTGCCCTTTTTTAAACTAATTTTATCGTTCGAAAATGGAGAAAAATTATACTAATAGTTTAATTTCCAAAGAAAGCTATTACAGCAAGTCGTCGTATTATAGCAATGTCGTTGATAGATTACAGACAACACTCACAATATTGTTTCTTTAAAAGAAACTTACATTCGAAAATGAATACAGAGTAATATAACATTACAATATCTGACAGGAACTGAACCGAAATCTGATGGTAACTGAGCCGGACACGTCGTTCCCAGCACTCAGATCCCCAGGGGCACTTCACGTGAATAAGTCTTGACAACAGTTTCCAAGAGGGACACTGGAACAGAGGAAACAAAAGACCTGGACTTCGAAAGATGGAATACATCAGCAGTAGGTAAGGTTATTATAAACTGGAACGTAAACAACAGAAGTAAGGTGAAATCACATGTTTGAAAATGCTTATTGAATTTGAGAACACCTGCCGCGTCCGGGTGCCTGAACGAAGAATCTGCTCGAAACTGGTTTCAAATAATAAATACAAGGGAAATAAACTGAATGAAATGATAGTACGAAATTAGGGATACAAATTGAATACATGAATAAAAACAAAAATAATCAAGGGAATACAATTTGCCAATAAATTAACCGTCTGAGGGAAAAACTACATATAATACAAGATGAGAAAAATTGGGAGAATTCATTTTTTAATTTTGAGAATCTAGCGCTAAGTAGCTGGCGGGGAAAATACTCGAGAAAAAAACGGAATTAAAATTAGTATAATGGAAAATATTACGAAAAAGCTTTTAATTTAAAAATGAATGAATTATTATTTTAGATGAATAGAAATGTGTAGGATACCACTATAGAATGAGTTGGCTAAATACGTATTCTTTGAAATCGAATTCCGCAACGTATATCATTTAATTGCTTTGCATTTATTTTAAATCTATTGTTAAGTTTTAAAACTATACCAGTGTAACAAATTTCAAAAGTTTATGAGGTGAAACTTAAACAACAAATTAAAAAAAAGAACTTTCTTCGCAGATGACAAAAGAATGACTCATTCGGTTCTTTTTTTGCATTTTCAGAATGATGTGTTGGTAAAAGAAAAGTCGCACAACACTGACGAAAGCGGTTTTTTGTTCAGAAGCATTACAAAAATGTGCAGCGTTTTGAAATGGGCTTTCCACAAATGCGTTTTTTGTAGAATCTTTAATGACCTTCTGTGTAATCATAGGAGTAGGTGGCCTAATCTCCCAGAGTGGAACTTTACCAGATTCCTTACAGGTGGGTCAAGGGCGTGAGAAGATGCTGCGGTATAATAAGTCAACCAGTGTGCTTAAATTTATACCAATTCACTTAATTTACTTTGGTATAAACTATAAGTGTGTAATACAGAGCTGCAACAGCAAAATGCATTTGTAAGCAGTCCACAAACAAGAACAAAACAAGTAATGAATTAGGTTATTAATGTCAGACTGGACTGAAAGTGATTTATCTATCACATTGCGTAATTTGATTATGTTCAAATAGCGTTTTTTCATTTGCATAAGAAATATAGTGTTTCATAAATTGGTTAGTTGCTTAACCGACAAGAACACGACCATTAAAATAAACGGTTGAGGTCCATGTATATTAAGGGGACAGTGGACATTAAAAATTAGTTTTTTAAGTTTTGTGTTTTCAACAAGAAATTTTATACATATTATAATATAGGTTTATAAAATATATGTTCAAAATTTCAATTTATTTTAAATTAAAATTTTTTAAAACAAATAATTAATTATTTTAATTAAAGACTTAAAATGCTCCTTGCGCTCTAATTTTCAATATTTTTCCTAATTTTTCCTTTTAGTTAGTTATGAAGATTTGACAAAAGTTTCTGTGTATCCACTATTGAATATGATGGATTAGAAATTTTCAAAAAATTTTTAATTTTCTTTTCTTAATTTATATCCAGTTTTCGGGAAAATGTCACCTTTTGTTAAACATTATCACAAGTTTAAACTTCTTACTAACTTCACATCCAAAAATGTATACACAGATCTTCTGTAACATATACCAAGATAGTTTCTTCCAAATATCATTCATTTTTAACTAAAATGAGTCGCATGGAGCATTTTCGAAACATACGAACTGAGAAAAAATTTGTTTTGAGAAAATCGGATTAAAAATTTTTCTTCAAACTTACCTTTATTACATGGTCATGAGATAAGATTTTCGTATCATTTAACTATTTTTAATCTTATAATATTAAATATGACAAAAATAAACATGTCACCAATTGGTATGTGATTCGAAGTTATAGATAGAAACAATTTATGCTTTATATCCAATGAAACATTTAAAATTCCCTCTGCACTGTGTATTTTACCTTCGTTTGTTACATTTACGTTATCTTTTAATGATTTACAATATTTATCACTATTTCTGTTTTTTTTTCCGAGCAACTAAACTTCTCTTTTTGCTTTGGTTCAAGTGTTTCCTACTGTTCTACGCGTATAGCATTTTACATAGCCAAAGTTAAATTAATAATTGTCAATGCCGACATTTCTAGCCCTTTTTTAGAAATAAACCCTTCTTTTGGGCAAATATATAAATTATAACACCAGTGAATAACCGTTGAAATACATTTTTTTACATTTTCTCCAAACTTTAAAGGCCAAAGTTTATGTTGTTTACACATTTTAAATGCTTGTAACTTCTTTAAAAATTAGAACATTTGAACTCAGTTATGTATTTACGTATATGTAATGTTACTAGTGTAAAAAAAAAACAAATTGTATAATTTGGTTGATTTTTAGCTCTTTTAAAGTCCCCCGTCCCTTTAATGAGTAATTTTCTTTATATTTTAGTACTGGGCTTGTTTTGGTTGTTTGTGATTTACTAATAATGCTTTTACATAAAATAAACATTTTCATGAGCAAAAATCCACACGCTATTCCAAAGAAATAATTCGGGGTAACAGAATTTAATTCAATACATTATAATATTTCAAATAATAATAAACAAATTCACGCAAGTACCTTTGCAACCACAATCTATCTTTAATTTCTCTATGATTTGCTCATCCGAAACTGAATCAGAGCTCTTATACAAGCTGATTTTTGGTGCAATGAAATTTTTTCTTCTTGGTTTTACAATTCCATGAAGTTTTTCATGGAACCAGTTTTTCCAATTTTCTATATTCTTCGTTATCATCTAAGCGTAATACAAAATCACAATTTCTTAACAGTATTCAGTTTCTCTTCGGTTGGGTTATCGAATTTTCTTTCAGTCTTCTCCAAATTGATTTTAGTAGCCCAATCTGCGACTTGATTTAATCTCGTACTTAATGCTTCAACCAGAATTTTTGGAATCTTCTTCTCTCTTTATGTATCTACGATCTAATTCATTTCACTCAAAATAGCAAAAATATCCTCTCTAGTATCTACACTGTACGCCTTTTGTACTAAGGAATCTTCAACACTTTTCATCATGATAGCACGTAATCCTGAGACAATATTATAGAAACTACAAGCCCATACTATTACAAATCTAAAAACAGTTAAAATTCACAACATAAAAGTCAAAACGCTCTTTAAATACAAGATAAAAATATGCAAAACTACGCTAAAGTTGTGATGCTGTAAAGTTATAAATAATCCAATTAAAAGTAACAACAGCTAAAACCAAACTTTCACAGTATATTATGCTTCAGAAAAGTGTTCCAATAAAAATGTGATATTAAAAAAATTTCATCGAACCATGCCGGAAAAATGCTAAAAAGCTTCAAATATTCTAAAATAATTTTAGAAAAAAAAATTATAATTTTTCCGCAAAAATTGAGCAAGTTGAAAAACGAGCAAAAAGACTTCGATTTTGGTGCACCAAAATATATTCGACGTTTCCTCCCACCATGCAGAAACACTCAAGTTAGTGGTGCACCAAATCACTAATCCAGAAACAAACGTCCGCCACGCCAAACCTAATGATTACTCGGCAATACAAATTCAGATATTTTCTAAAGTATACGCATTGATGTCACAACTTTGCAAATATATATAACAAAACCTGTACTAAATACGATTCAAACATCAAAAGTTATTTGCACAGTCAGTGAAAATAAATAAGAGGAATAAACTTACATCTAGTATGCAAACGAAGATAACCGGAGATGTCGATTTTGAGAATCCTCTTTTCTTCAATAACACGTCTTGTAACCCAAAGTAAAGCTTGAAATTCGTAATCGGAACACAAACAACATAAAAAAAATACTTTAGACTTGCATAACAGTGTTTCTTGTGGCCCTTTTTATTTGGAAAGATTTGGCATGTACGTGCATACGTACACGTACATATGTACACATGTATCTAGCATAATTGAATAACGATTAGCAGCACAACGTAAACATTTTATATATGGGAGTGCTATAGCATCTAGTTGTGCATTCCTTTTTTTTTATTTCTATTGCCAATCGGCATTACGAAATATATATATTTACTTGCCCTCTAACCTGGCTAGAAATTCCTTCCCCCGGCTTTATTTTCGCAATCATTGGTCGAGGTCATATACTTCCAATCACAGAAGTGTTTGAAATGACGATAAATATTCATGTTTGACAATGTCAGATTAAATATATATATATTAATAATGAAAATATAAATAATTAAAATATAAATAATGAA
>KK117555.1:161784-185317 GCA_000611955.2 Stegodyphus mimosarum | reverse complement strand
TGAAACCTAACTTTTAATGCTATCTCCAGGTTCCTATAATTACATTGTGGAAAGTTTCATACTCTTTTTGAAAAAATAAAATTATGAGAAGTTTGACTCCCATACGACAAAATTTGACCGGGATATCGAAATTTGCAATATTTGATTTACTTTTCACTAGCCTTAATGGATAGTTTAATTAAGTTAGAATAATTCCAGGAAATAAGTTTAAAGAAGTGCAGCAAAAAATTTCATAACGTAACAGATCGTTCCAGGAATTTATGTGGTATCTACATCAGATTTTTTAATCTGTGCATCAAGAATTGCATTTATTAGATTTTTATCATTCCATATTTCATTTTTCGTTTTCTTTTTCCCTTCTCATTCAGTAGAATGAAATTTAGATCGTTAAAGAAAATAAGAAAAGAAAGTGCTTTGAGTAACAAAGTAATGCCAACCAACTAAACGATAACTATCATGACCGATAAGAGCTTTATGCTGCTCATATGTAGCTAACTTTTGTCTAATGTCAAAGAGTTGTGGGGTTTACTATTTGATCCTAAAGTTCTAACTTAGAACCCCACGAACACTGGCAAGCGAATAATCGCTTAAGTGCGTCAACAGAACACGTAAGACTTAGAGAGGGTTTACAACCCTTTATTTTTCAGTATATTTACAATCAACTCAGAACTTTACACAAAGCCTCCACTCGGGCTTAAACTTAAAATAACAATAATTTAAACTAAAACTAGCTTAATTAAGCTATTTGAAAGGTATAGCCAAAGCTATCAGAGATCTAATTAATTCGCCCCTAAGTATTAATTAAATCGGCGAAGCCAAGCAAGGGCCTAAGGTATGGCAGAGCGTAACAATAGCTAAGAGAGACTTAGCCAAAAGGCAAACCCGCGCTAGTCAGGGAATCAGATTCTCTCTCTCGAAGTCGGTGAAGTCACGACTTAAATAGTACTCTTTCTCATTTGCATTAACTGCGTTTCTGAATTTACATTCTTAATTAATTCTGGCAGGAAATTGTAAGCTGAAATTAGAATAAGATAGGGAAGATACAAAACTAAAATAACTGTTAATGAACTTAGGATAAACTTTACAGAGTATTAACCATGTACTCAAATTTTATGTACAAAATCGTGTACTCGAATTACAATAAATGTTGACATATTATCTCAGGTAAAGAAATAATAAAGATTCGCATAAATTTCTTGAAAAATATTTTCCATGGAGCTGTGTTAAAGTTTTGTAAAATTAGAATTAAATTGAAGAAATTCTACAATCGAGCAGCAATAAATTCTTCTGAAAGTATTAAATCCAGTAATCGTTAAATCGAACTGTATCGAATTTCGAATCCCAATGGATTCAAACTTCTGCTTCCTCATCTGCAACTTTAAATCAAAACTATGACTACATTGCAAGTTGAGTACATTAGTAATATTTCAAGCTGCATTCAAATAAAGCCATACAATCGCTTGCCAGTGAATAAAAGACATTTTATTCTCGTAACATTAGCAAGATAAATTTCACTCTTTCAGATGAACTATGGCGAAACATTTTATTGCTTCAATTTATTTAATAAATTACAATCGTTGTTCTCAAATAGACATTGAAAAGGTGCAAACGATTTCTTGAAAGATTCCTTCTCACGTTTTCGTGACTGCTAAATTTCTCTTGATTACTAGGCAACGAGAGAATGATTCTATTCGTGTTTCTCTAACCATTTGAACTATGCTTTGTTTAAACAGAACCTATGTCCATTCTTGGGATTTTTTACATATTACGAAAAGAAAATGTGACTTAAATGAGCATGAAAGTCAGTCTATCTTTAAATCAAAACTTTCACAAAGTAAGCATATAAATTCTATTTTGTTTTCTTGCCCTAAAACGAGACATAATAAAGTTAATTGCAAATTATAAAGGGATGACAATGCTAGAATCGTTTCTTAAAGTACTTGATCGTGAACAATGAATTTACACAGCTCTTTAGTTGCACAAAAGTGTTCGATGATAATATTTTATGGATATAACTAGCATGATTGCAAAATGTTAATTTTATTTCATCTTCAATTTATGACTTCTTTAAAGATATGTGAATTACTTTTAATTAACGCTGAAGAGCATTGATGAACATAACATACACTGAAGAGCCAAAACATTATAACATCTACTCAATAACGCCTTGCGCGATCTTTAGCTTGTGAAACAGCAGCAACTCGCCTTAGAATAGATGCCGCAAGTTCTTGGCAGATGTTTGAAAAGAGGTTGTACCAAATGTCTAAGCAGCGGTCACGTAAAGTCGAAATACTCCGACATAGTGATGTACTCTAAACTGCCGCTCCATGACATCCCAAATGTGTTCCATCGGGTTAAGGTCCGTCGAGTTAAGTGCTCAAGACATTAATTGGAATTCATCCTTATGCTCGTCAAACCACTCCAACACAATTTGAGCCTTCTGTCATGGGGCGTTGTCCTACACGAAGATTCACTTTGCATTTGGGAAGACACGCCATGTAAAGATGCAACTGACCCTCAGTTATGTTCAGATGGACGGCAGCTTTCACGGTCTGTTCTATCATAGTTAAATGATCCCCTACAACCCCTGAGAGCGTCCCCCAAAGCTTAATATCGCCCCCACCAGCCTGTGTGTGACCTACTGTACAAGGGAAGCAACTGTTCGCCTGCAAGACGGCGTACTCTCATACGACCATCAACGTGAATGAGAAATCGAGATTCATCCGACTAGGCAACTGTCTTCCACCTATCCATAATCCAGGGAATTAACCGTTACAGGCATAGCAATGACATATTTCCTGACGGCGCATGGCTCTTTCGCAGCCTATCTGTTTCGCTTCGGATTGCATCACACAATCTCATGCATATGCTGCTCAACAGGTACTATCGATTGCTATATGCTCGAGTGCGAAATCAGCAAAGACCTACATTTCCAGCCGTACGCAACTGAAAATGCTCAGGTATGGCTTAAACAACTCCAAAAAAGTAAGCTACTACGAAACAAACTTAAAACTCTCGTAGACTATCTGGCAATGAACTGCAAAAATCTAAAAGCAATCTAAAAAAAATCATTCAGCACAGTCAAAGTCTTGACAGAGTCTCTATAATAACCACAGGTCACAATATCTATCTTTCGAAGTAACTTTATAAACTCCGCTACAAATTTTAATACCCTATCGAGATTTTTGGCTAGGCTTAGCAATAATAGAATGCTCCAGCAATTGAGTACAAAAGCTGATAGTCATATAACAGGCGATACAGCCACTCAGCTGAGGGTAAGTATGTAAGTAAATCTTGATGTTACCGGGCCCACTCTAGGTGCAGTTAACAAGGACACACGAGTTGTCACTGTAGGCGTAGGTGACAATGTTACTCGAGTGGCCTTGGTTAATAGAGGGACATGAGTGGGATGTCTGCTGCGCAGTTCCATATCCAATAGTGTTCTATGAACTGTGTGTTCCGAAGCACTTGTTTGCTACTGGTTTCACAGTTATTTATTCACTTGGCATAAATACTAACAACGGCCGATCGTGACAACCTGCCAATCGTCCAGTTTCGATACTCATTCCGAGTTTTAGGGCCATTACAATCTGCACCTACCAAATTCGCTAAGATCAGCAGCCTTTCGCATCACTCGCAAAAAACGTTTGTTTAAAACACAGAGAATAGCGGGATTGAACATAAAATAAAGTTAATGTAAAGAGGAAAAAACTTTCTGAATCCATTTTAAATAGATTTTAGAACCCGTTCTGGAAAAAAAGAGTCCTTGATTCTGTCCGTACGTACAGACGTCAATCAAAAAAATCGTCCAGATGAATTCAAGAGGAGTCAAAAGGATAAATCCGCTGAAACATGATACCCGAAATTCTTCGTGATTATAATATTTCCTTTACTTTACAAGAAAAAAAAAATATGAATTCGAACTTACGGTTTCTTTTTTGAAACTACTTTCGCATTTTCTGTAATGTTTTCACTGAAATTATTGTAAAAAAACATTTATTAAAATTCGCTGAAGAATATGTAATGAAATACTTATGAATACAAATGAACAACAGGCTTTTGATGAGCAACAGAACATTTTAGGCAACGACAATTATAAACTCTTGTATGAGAACTGACATCTGAATAACGCTAAAAAAAATTTTGAAATGGTTGAAACATTTCAGATTTATGGCAGTTTATCTCAGCATTGAATGCTTTCTTACAATTCATTGTACGATAAATAATACAATTCGTTGCTGAAAAGAAAAAAAACTGTAAGAAGTTGGTGTGGAAGGCAAAACGAGGTGTCCAGATAATTAATATTGTAATTTTTGGAAAATAAAAAATGAATTAGAAGAAGTCTGTAGTTTTGAAATTCGTTCCTAATAAAGACATTTGATTTCATCAATCTTGTTTTATTTACTGAAAAAATAGGAAGCAATTTTTTGGAACCAATTATCATTCTTTTAAGTTGCTGATTAGCCCGATTTCAAACAGTGGGGATATTGGTTGAACCGATTACAGAGTCTATGGGTGGTATTGCAGCACTATCGCATTTCCTCACTATTTTACTCCCTCGAGTATTTTCCGCCTAGCTTTCCAGCGCCAGATTCTGAAAATTTTAAAAGTATTTGCGTAATGTTTTCCTTCCTCAGAGCTTTCAGAGAGCTAGCTCCCTTAATTTTAAAAAAAAGAGTCGTCGACGTAGTGATCGTTTTCATCTTACTAACAATGACGAATACCTGAAAATAACCAGGGAAGGTCACGCCGAACCTTGTTTTATGCCCACTTAATATAAGAACCGACCCATCACAGAGAAGCAAACAGGAATTAATATTGTCTACAGTATCGCTGAATAGGTTTTACATTCACCTTCTCTAATTATTTATGTGTAATTTGAAGTCTACAGCGAAAGACAACAATAAGAACGGGGGAGTTTCGAGTTACAAGGAGGTAGAAATGAAGGTAGCTTATTAGACATTGTAATGTTTCTCTTGCTATGGATTTTTATTGGAATGTAGGTTTCTTTTAATGCTTTCTTTTAATTTCTTTTAATGATAATATTATATAATGATAGTTAGCGGTAGTTTATTTATGACTACTTTTCATTTCTCATGTTCTTACTGAAAATCCGTGTCTTTCGGAAATTAAATTATTTGCATAAGTCCCCCTTCTCAGTTTTAGAATGCTAAAATCAACAAAAAAGGGCGAGAAATACTGTAATTCAGTTCCTCCTTAAAAGAAACATTTTGTAAAATGAAGGTTCGTGAAACAGAGGTTTATTTACAAATTCATCACATAAATATGAAATAACAGCAACTATATAAGTTAGATATATTTTGCAAATATAAAAGTCATTCTTTATGGAAATAAGTTATTATAAAACCAGAGAGGGGGAAAGGTTGAAATTAAAATACTCTACATGTTACATTTTTTCAATATCCGAATATCCCCTGATTTTGCCCGAAATGGTTTCTCTTTTAAAGTAAAACGAACACAATAATGAGCCTTTTCAACATATGCAATGCAAAAAACCTATCTAAAAAAATTAATGGCTTAAAATTTAAATATGAAGATTTATATCTCATATATCTCATGCATGAGTTTCGTTTTCAGAACAATATCCGATTCTTTATCATCTTATTTAAGTGAGTAAGATTTTTCGTTTGAATGGAATTCAAGTTAGAAATTGTAGCTTTCGCTGTGAATTATCGCTGAAAAATAAAGAAATTACTTGCACAATGCAGCATTTATGAAAGTTACATTTACATCCTCATTATGAAATATGACAGAGCATTTTGCGATGTGTGCAGTGGTAATAGTTATGAATTTATAATGTGCCATAAAGCATTCGAGGCTTGATACAACAGTTCTACTTCGCGATCTGCAATTTTTGAAATAATGCATAAGAAATGAATTAAAATTCCACAATTTATGTCACCAAGCCTCGCAAAAGTGTAACTAATGATTCAAATTTGGGAAAAAGAATTCGTACTCGCAATTTAAAGCCTAATTACTTTGTATCCAAATCTTTCTTTGCATTCTACGCAAGAAAAGCAGTCTAAGTACACTGGAAAAGCAGAAGGGCGTTCACATGTTTACTTGTATGTCTTCACAATTTCTTGTTTTAAAACTCATTTTTTCTAGCTCAAAAAAATTTCTTAATCTTCTTAGCATCAGTACGAAAAACACAAAAGCAAAAGTTTTCCCAACAGGAACTCTGAGGGCAAGGTAAGTAGAACAAATTCATCCTGTTGATCAGTTTAATTCATTGATCTGATACTATTAATTAATTTAATCAAAAAATTCCCCTTGGGCATTGCTCTTGAGGGGATTTTAAAGGGGCCAGAGAGGTTGTAGAGGTCGATAGCCAAATATATATGGGCAATACCTCAGCGTAACCAAGATACCAACGACAGTTTTTTTTTAAATATTAATAAAATTTATAATTAATTATTTATTGATATAAAGCTATCATATAATTAAGGAAGAAGCAGTGTTATATATATATAATATATATATATATATGTGTGTGTGTTACTGTGAAAGACCGAAATTGGAGAATGTCGACTTTCACCGGAGAATGTCAACATTCACCAAATACGGGGTGAAAGATCGAATATAACATTACATTCTTGTACATTCGGACCCTCACCGGTGTATATCGACAGTCACAGATATGCTTTGTAATATGTATACGAAGAGGCGACTGGCTGCTTCCCATAAATGCAGTTGTAAAAAAGCAAGGTTCTCTTGTGCAATTCAAAGCGTCTTAATAGTTTAAGTTGTTGCAATAAATAAGATTTGAATCACATAATTTAGTAAGTTTTTTATTACTATTATTTTATTTTCTCCTTCAAGACGTACTGTATTATTAAGTAAGTTTTTAACTTTTATTATTTTCCTTTCTCATTTTGAATGTACTGTGTGTTTTAAGTTCTTATGTTATTAAATTCTTATTTTAAATCTCAAGTGCGTTTTTCGAATACCAGAGAAGGCATGGATATTTGTAAATGTATAGTGTCTTTGCGGCATGGGGGCATTCTAAATATATGGGAGCCGAAAGTCCTCTTGTGTAGTCTGATGGTAGGGAAGAAGGGTGGTAAACCGTCGGACCATCCTCCGAGGTGCTCTCCCTCAGAATTGTGGTGGAAAGTAGAAATCCGGCCTCTTGGAGGCTCTGGTAACCTTCTTCCATAAAATAAATGGACAAGACAACAACATTAGTTCAGAAACAGGTTATTTACTTCTTTCATTGCATTATTACTATTCTTTCGTTGCACCAAGCCTCTGACGACGGTGCTGTGAAAGATGTAAATATCATTTTTCATTTTTCATTTTTGATGGGGTTTAATCCGAATTGAATATAAGAGAAATTTTAAACGTATTTTTCATTTATTATTTATTACTTTATTTTGTATTATTGCCACTATATGTTGCTGCTATCATCGAAAAACTGTTGTAACTGTTTGTAATTTTGAACTGTTTTGTATTTGTTCATTTTTGTATTATATATATATATAGAGAGAGAGAGACAATTTTTTATTGGTACATATATATATATATACATATACGAGCCTGCTAGCCGAGTAGCTTGTTTTTGCGTAGAAACTGTAATTTTTAATTGTAATTTTTTTTAATTGTTTTAGCTGTATTTGATGTTTTATTTATTTATTTATTTATTTTGTGTGTGTGTGTGTATCTTTAAAATTTAATGAAATTATTTAGTTTTTATGTATTTTTGCCTTGACGGAAAATGAGAACTGAATACATTGAATGAGAAAAATATCTCGAATGAAATTCGAGGAAATAAATTTAAATGA
Source organism: Stegodyphus mimosarum (assembly GCA_000611955.2). Taxonomy (NCBI): domain Eukaryota; kingdom Metazoa; phylum Arthropoda; class Arachnida; order Araneae; family Eresidae; genus Stegodyphus; species Stegodyphus mimosarum. Next base: position 177,512 of record KK117555.1, on the reverse strand, counting down.
AATTCAGGAAAAAATGCGTATAATTAAACATTCCGTACAAGGAAGTCATATGGTGTACACATCAGATTTTTTCTACTTAAAGCTCTTTAATTTCTAAATTTCTACAACAATTGTTGCTACAATTTTGTGCAATTGCTTTTATAAATATGAAACGTAAAACTTGTAATAGCGTAACCAATTAAATAAAAAAAATAGATAAAAGATGAAATTTATGGTATTAATTATTAAATTTTAATTCTACAAATAAAGCCTTTTAATTTTTATGTATGTTCCCCGAAAATGGTTTCTTAATTTTAATTAGACTTAGCAATTATTTAACATGTATCGAAACAACATTGCTTTGTTATATATTTCAACAAATTTTCTTTTGAAATGTGTTTTGAAATCGAAACAATACTGAAATTTTGTGTTAGGAAAAAATAATAATAACATCCATTTCGAAAGCTTTTATTCTCCTCTTCATGGCAGAGATCTTTTCAAAATTAAGTTTAAAAAAAAAGTTCAACTCAAAAAAGAAAAAATTATGAATCCTCCAAAAACATTTTTTTCGTTTGATTATTCTTAAAGGAAAGAAACTTGTCGAGAAGTCTTTGGAATTATCGCCCAATTTCTTATAGATTGAATCCGATATTTTCTGTAGAATTTCACATTCGATTCTTCTCGTATATACATTAAGGAAGATTCTGTACGTGAGGTCTTTAAGAACAACTCGAAGTATTATAGTATCTATGCACAAATCACTATAAAATATCTACATGTGTTTCAATAGAATCTGTATAAACATAGACTCTCTATCTAATATTCTACAAAACTGTATAGAATAGTTCCGACATGGTTTATAGAAAACTGAGCCATAGTTCTAAACGATTCTAAACAAGTTTAACATCAGAATGTTTTTACAGAATTCCGTAACAAATTTTGGAAACTTAAAAATTTGCAATTTCAGTGATTTCTCATTTTTGTAGGAAATATTACCCCTTATATGAAAAAACAGGAGCTTAATTTCAGCTCCTGTTTTTTCATTATCCCATTAACTTTTAAAAATCATCGCAAAATTTTCCTGTATTTAGCGTTATGGAAACACTTTGTGCTACGGAGTTCCTTGCAAGAAATGGCTTTTTTTTTCCTTAAAATTAAAAAATCTTTCACTATTAATCCTACATGCAGATGAAAAAATGTGATTTTCCTTTTTTTCGCTATCAATTGAACAGCTAGTCCACTAAATAAGGTGCTCATTATTTTGTTCAATTCTACCGATGGAATAAATAAATTTGAACTGTGGCTGTCCACTACGCGATTTGACGATATAAGGTGAGAAATACTGAAACAACGATCAAAACAAGAAGAAAAAATATTTAGGAGATACACTGCTGTTAGAGATTACACAGGGTGTCCCCTCACGACCTCCCAAACTTTGCACAGCCAGATTTCTCCCTTGGAACACATAAAAAATGTCCAAAAACTGTACCTGTACCACCCATAGATTCCGAAATAAATGTAAAAGAAAACTATGATACTATATCCATCGCATCGCATATGGTTGCAGCATGATGGAGTTCCAGCATATTTCAGCGCTTCTGAATACGATTGGATGGATATGGAATGCCCAGGCCACTGGATTGGATGTTTTATGATGTTTACGTTCGCCAGATCTGACACCTTTGGATTTTTAACTCAAAGGAGCGTTAGCCCAGAAGGACTATTAGTCTCGAGACGTCATTTTACATCAGATCACTATAAACAGCGTATCATGTTTTAAATTATTGCCACCAAATATTACAGCCCTGTATTATACTGAAAGAAATTAAATAAAAAGAATCTAGATAAATGTATGCACGTTTCTAGCATTGTGAAAAAAAGGTACCTAGAGCCATCAAGTTTTTAATAACGAGCATGGCCACCTGGAAGCCCGAATTTTGAATTTCGAATTTGTTTCATTATCTGTTTCATATTCTGTAAAACTTTAACGAATTTTTTATTAACAAACAACGGTTTCAAAGCGAGCAATGGCGACACTGTACAGAAAAAAAATTATCTCCACTGCGCTAGACTGTCTATCAGAAATTTTAAAGATATGCTGTTTTAAATATTTTGTGATATTGCAGTTGAATTGAATTTTATGTGGTTTAAGTATGAAGAACATGATATTTAATAAATTAAAGTAGCACACAACACATTAAAAAAAACGCTTCCTTTGGGCATAATATGAGATTTGAAAGTTTTTAGGTTCTCTCTCCCCCTCATAGAGCCATCTGAAGGAATTGGTTCATCGACACTTAGTTAAGAGAGAAAATGACTTAAAGTTCGTATGGTAGAGTTCTTTGGACATTTTTTATGTATTCTGAGAGAGGAATCTGCCTCTGCACTTTTTAAGTGGTCTTGATGGTACACCCTTCGTAAACAGTGCTCCTGATACTTTATCTTGAGTGCAGTCAAGCTGTTTTATCTGAAAAAAGGCATAGACTAACGGAAAAGACGTATTGTCGGCACTGACAATTCAGAAATTACAAAATATGGAGTTTCCCTACGAAAGTCTTCAGGCAAATATTCGATGAGAAAAATATATTTCCGTTGCTATATTAAAAGCCCAAAACATTGTCAGGACTGAGTGTTCTGTGCATACTTTTGGCGAACATATTCCTGAAGTAGTTAAAGTCCTGATCTTGAACAGGGAGCTGAATGCAGATATGTTCTGTGGTAGAATATTGTGGTTAAGTGGTAGAATATTGTGGTTAAGTGGTAGAATAACTGCGCGTAAGAAGGATTTAAAATCCTCTTTTATTAAACCACTATTATTTACAGCCACTTCCCAACTCGGGAGGGATAACAGAAAATAATGACCGCACTTGGGTCTAACTTGAACAATCAAATAATTTAAAATAAAGCTAAGTAGAAATTAAGTAGTTGTTGCTCACAGAGCTATAAACGCGAGGTTGGCCTCTATGCTAAACTATTAATGGTGCGTAGCAAGATTTAGCTAATGCTAACGCACTTAGATTTCTTCAATAAGTAATAGCGTAACAGCGCTAAGGCTTAGAACTTAAATACTAGCTAGTCAGGTGGACGTCGAACAGAGCCGCAGTGATCTGTGACTAAAAGCTCTCTCACACCGAGAAGTTTCTCGCTAACCTTTAAATACAAACTCCACTTCATTATGGCTCCACTTCAAATTAGCATACAGCTGAAACGCGCGCTCATTCTAACAGGAAGTTGAAATAAAAACTTACAGGAAAGAAAAAATTAACATAAAACTTTGTTAGTTTAAACTAAAACCTTACAACATAACCTTAAAAATTCTTGCTGGGAATAGTAAGCATGTCTTTCTCTGTAAGTACGTAACAAAATTTAAAAAATTAACATTTTCTTTCATGCCTGTGTGAGAGAGAAACAAAAAGAATTTTTTTTTTAATCTGAAAGTTTTCAGATTTTACATTACGTCCAAAGAAGCTTTTTTTTAAAGTTTCGTGTGTTACAAATATGGCATTGCCACTCCAATATCAATAATAAATAATAATAATTGTTTGGTTCAGTAATAAAATATTACAACCTGTATTATATTTAAAGAAATTAAATAATGAAAAATCTGCATAAATTTATATATGTTTCTCGCATTGTGCTAAAACAACGATATGTAGAGCCACCCAGTTTTCCAGTTTTCAATAACGTACGTTTCCACCCGAATATGAGCATCTGGAAGCCCAAATTCGGAATTTGTTTTATTATCTATTTCATATTTTGTAAAACTTTTGATTAACAAATTAATTCAAATTGAATTTTTGATTAACAAACTCAACGATTTAAAAGCGAGCAATGGCGACACTGCACAAAAAAAAGAGACATTTTTATCTGCAGTACCCGAGACTGTGTATCGGAAATCGTGAAGATATGCTGTTTTCCTGTTTTATAATATTTTTTGATATTGCAGTTGAATTGAATTGAATTTTAGGGTTAAATGCGGGTAAAACAAAAAGAAGAAAGAAAAAAAAACTTCTTTTTAATCTCCAGCGCGTGAGATTGTGAATCGGAAATTCTAAAGATATGTTCATTTTAAAATTATTTTGCGATATTGCTGTTGAACTGAATTTTATGGTTTAAGTGTGAAGAACATAATATTTAATAAATAAAGGTAGCACACAAAACGTTAAAATGCGCCCCAAGATTGTTCCCCCCCGTACAGTGTTGCCATGCTCGCTTTGAAATCGTTGAGTTTGTTTATCAAAAATTCGTTAAAGTTTTACAAAATATGAAATAGATAATAAAACAAATTCCAAATTTGGGCTCCCAGATGTACATATTCCGGGGAAAACGTACGCTATTCGAAATTGGATGGCTCTAAGTACCGCTGTTTTATTACAATGCGAGAAATGGCAAGGGACACTACGAAAAAAAAGGCCTTCTTATCTCCAGCGCGCGGAACTGTGTATCGGAAATTCTAAAGATATGCTCATTTTAAATTATTTTGCGATATTGCTGTTGACCTGAATTTTATGGTTTAAGTGCGAAGAACATGATATTTAATAAATAAAGGCTCACACACAACATTAAAAAAACGCCCCTTTGGACGTAATTTAAAATCTGAAACCTTTCAGATTTTTTTTACGTTTTTAGCCATTAAGATTTTTCGTTGATTATTCTAAAAATATTTTAAATTATAGCGAAATAAAATTTAGTTTATAACTAAAGGTTGTAGTATTTTCTAATATAAGTAACTTAGCCCTGATAATTGCAGCATTAATTTTAAATTATCATCGTTATTTTTTACATTAGACTTTCTCTCAGTTTCGCTTTCAGATAAAATATTACAACATTCCATCCCTACACAGCGAAAAAATAAACTTGAAGTAATTCTACATAATAACTAATGCCGTTATTGGAGGAGTTAAAGCAACAAGAATTGGTGTAATATTCATGAATTTGCAGGACTAGTTTCAAAGGTTTCTATATTGAACGGGCTTCTTCAGTGTAAAAGTGCGAATGACGAGAGAAAGAAGTCATTGATAAGATAATAAAAGGCGATAAGAATGAGAGGAAGAAAGTCAGGCTACCGGCGCCATTTATTGATAAAACAGGAAAACAAATATGAAATAATTTCCTTAAAAGCAGAAGGTAAGGACATCTTGGAATGGGAATAATTAACTAATACTAAAAGATTTTATGAATAAGAAACGCCTTTGGAAAAGCTGATTCGCCAAAGGAAGATGATTTTTGAATAATTTTAGCTTCAGAAAAATGGAAAATAGGACTCTCCGACCAAGAGTGTTGGGCAACAGAGAATATTCGTCTTTCTTTTTTCCTAATATATGCCTCATGTTCATTAGCACGAAATTTTAAGGCTGTCTTAGTTTGACTTATGTAAATTAAATCACATTGGCAAAGAATCCCAGCAATTCATAGCCGAAATTAGGTCTTTAAATATGAAACTGGGAATTTCATTGACAGAAGAAGAAACGACCGGGAAGTTGAGTTTCTGTTAAATACGTGCAATTTTTAACTAATCGATGAAAAGAAAGAAATGGCAACAGAATTCTAATAATTTCCTAAAAGAAGAAGGTACTTTTTGATGTGTTAAGATGATAATTTTTAAACCGCATGTTCAATAATATAAGATGTAAAATCTCTGTCGACAACAACTGCTTTTAAATAATTTAGTTCTTGATCAAGCACTGATTTTAAGGAGCAAATTTGAAGTCCACGAAAAACGAAGGAATAAAAAGAAGCTAACTGCTGTTTAGTCGAATGACATGATTTGAAACGTGGTGGAAGGCAAACAGATGAAGGTTTACGGGAAACTGTGCTACTGAAACTGCGTATACTGCACGTGATCAAGATGACAAGAAACAGAAGAGACTTAAATGTCTCAAGTTGAAAAGTCATCTGAACAACAGAGTCAATGAAATAACTTTATTTAAATCGCGTTTATTACCGTCAAACAGATGTTAGCTTAGGTTAATTGATTAAGGTAAAGCAACTCGAGGATTACCTGCATATGGATGGATGCCTACGTGGAAGACGTTTAAAGGGAAACTAGCTCATATCCGCGTTACTCATGGGATAAGCACGAAAACCAACCATGCAGCCAACCCATTCGCCGGGATTTGATACCAGGTCAAACTACCAGTGTTCAACGACGTTACCGCTCGGCCCCTAATGGGTGCGTCAAACAGATGATTTAAAGAGATGAGTATTTTACAATGAAAAAGTGCTATATTGACGAAATGTAAGTAAGAAAGTCCAGTTTGATATCGTTAACTTTTTTTTTTCTTCCAAAACATGCGCAGGTCAGTAATTCTTTGTTTCTCATCAAGTGTATGCTTACGTACTCGATTCTGTATATTTGCGTAATTCTTCGGCTGTGTAATTAGTACCTTTGGTTCAATACTTTGTAAGGTTTATAATGCGTTTTCTAACAGTTATTTTAAGTTTTGTATCTTTCGTATCTTATTCTAATTTCAGCTTACAATTTCCTGCCAGAATGTGAATTCAGAAACGCAGAGAATGCAAATGAGAATGAGTACTTTTTAAGTCGTGACTTAACCGACTTCAAGAGAGAGAGAGTCTGATTTCCTGACTAGCGCGCGTTTGCTTTCTGGCCACATCTCTTAGCTGATGATACTACGCTCGGCCATATCTAGGCCCTTGCTAGGCTTCGCAGATTCAATTAATACTTAGGGGCCAACTAGTTAGATTCTGATAGCTTCGGCTATATTTATTTAAGAACTTTAGTTAAGTTAATTTTAGTTCAAATTATTAGTATTTAAGTTCAAGCCCGAGTGGCGGCTTTATTGTAAAGTTCCAAGCCGGAACTGATTGTAAATATATTGAACAATAAAGGGTTTTAAACCCTTCTCAAGTCTTAAGTATTCTGTTCACACACTTATGCGATTATTCGCTTGTTAAGTATTCGTGGGGTTCTTAGTCAGAACTAAGATTTAAAGAGACCCTACAACTTTTCATAAATATAGATATAATTTGCAAATTCTCTTAATTTCGCATACGAATATATATATATAGAAAAACAGAGAGGAAAACACCAGTACATAATAAAACATTTTCATATGAATATTAAATGTTTCCATATTATTTCTAAAAATACCAGAAATATTTTTATGTACATGGATTTATTTTCACATCTTGATAAATATAAACATGTCTTATCAAGTGTGTTAAACATGTGAATATGAATACTGTATAAATCTCCGCACATTCGTTGAAATACGTCATGCTCCATGAGATCTTACTGATACATTTTCGTTTCTTCTATAGTCCAGATCGAACTCGAATTTTGCTTTGCTCATAAGGTCCGGGTTAGACAGTAAGTCGACAACAGTTCGAGCCAGGGATTCGGCTATAACAAGTGTAGGTTCCTGGGCACTTAGGGATCCCGCAACTTTTGCAAAGCCAGGGGTGTGGTTGACGTGCGGTGCTGCTCCAATCGAATATTCTGGGTGAATACTGGGAACAACATGGGAAACATTGCCCATATCTGTCGAAACCGCAGATTCCGTGAATCTGGGATCAAAATCTCGAAACAAGACTCCTGAAAAAAACATACATTCATGAAAATGGTTGAATCAATGTCTGAAGCTTCCAAAATGTTTCTTTAGGCGCAGAATGCGATTATATTTTGCTTCTTCAAAAATGAACTGGAAAATTTTTACTTCCTTATGCGAAATAAAAGTATAATAATCGTAAAAAGTTTCGGATATCGTATTTCAACAGAAATATCTATTTTGACCTTTCCGTAATTCATTTAAACGACTTTTTACATAATGACTCTACGTACGTTTTTTGTTAAAAGGGTGGTTATCGGAAGAAATCCTCTTGCGTGCTGGCTAAGATCCGTACATACACAGCTTCGACACCGAAGGAACATAATCAGATCAAAGAACGTCTATACAATACATATTCTTTAATCAGACTTCAGAGTGGCTAGAACTATTGACCATTCGGTGGTTTGTTTAGGCTTGGCAGGAATCGTTTGGGTGATGTCATATCTGTTTCGGGAATACATGTTTGCTACATGGTAGATACAAGTGGTGGGTAATCTTTCAGATATAAATAGATATAAGTGGATATAATCACACCTTCTTCGTCTTTTGAAGCGACCGGAGTAGTGTGATTGATTTAAATGAATTTTAATTTAATTTGATTTTGATTTAATCAATTAAATTATGTATTTTTAATCTGATTGATTTAAATTAAATTAATTTTAATTTAAATCAATCAGATTAAAAGTACTATTAAGAGTATTAAATATTAGTAAGATTAAAAATACTATTAGATTTTTTTAATGAATGGCGGGCACTACTAAGACCAGAAGTAGGGACAATTTTTATTATGGAGGCGTCTAATAAGCGGCTACCGCTACCTCCTATGAAGGAACAAACAATTTTACATCCATGCCTTCTCCGGGATTCGAACCCGGGTCCTTCAGTATCGCAGTCAGGCTCCCATAACCACTGTACTATCTGAGCGGCCTACTAGATTACTATTAAATCGCTTAGCTTGTTATTCGATAATAAACTTATCAAATCTGAAAGTTAATCATCTTACGTTTACTGAATGGCAATGCACTGGCGCGTGGAAGGTAAAGGTATTTTATTTTTTACAGTGGCAGCACACTGCTCAAAAGTGGTCAAGTTTGTTGACTAAAGATCAGATTTTGCCGATTACGTTTTATCTTACAACTGCTTACATTACACAACTGAAAAAGGATTACGTTAACATAATTCAAAGATTGCATCTTATCTTAGATTTCGCTGAATGGCAACAGTCTGTCGCATTGGAGATAAAAATAATTTATTTCGAACAGTTTTATTTTACTCGCTTTTAAATTGCTGAGTTTGTTTATCAAAAATTCATTAAATTCTTATAAAATATGAAATAAATAAAATACAGATTCAAATTCAGTCTTCCAGTTGCACATGTTCGGGTGGAATATATGCGTTCAAAATTTGGCGGCTCTAGGTGCCGCCGTTTTCCCACAATATGAAGAACGTGCAAACGTACATGCACGCATATATACAGATTCTTCATTATTTATGAGTAGAAATAACTAGTCCAAAGCGGCCGATGCCTTTTGCTTTTGTCTTGAAACGGGATTTTGCGTCGTCTACTATAAACGGCGAATCACTTTTCAAATTGTTGTCACCAAATATTATCGCCCCGTATTATTTAAAAAATAAGTAATGAAGAATCTGCATGTATGTATGTATGTACGCATGCCTCCTGGGGCTCCAGGGAGTTGTTGCTTCTAGAGCGAAGACGCGGGACACGTGTCTGCTTACCTATGTTAGACACCAGGCGTTTCCGTCCTCCGTCACCTGTCACCTGTATGTATGTAGGTATGTATGTATGTATGTATGTACGTTCGTCGCATTATGAAAAAACGCAAGGTATGTAGGGCCATCAAATTTTAAATAACACTGTTCTCCATCTGAATATGTGCATCCGGAAGCCCAAATTTTAAATTTCGAATTTGTTTTACCATTGAATTTTTGATTAATAAACACTTGAAAGCGAGCAGTGGCAACACTGTACGGAATAAAACTTACTCATCTCCGGCGTGAGAGATTGCCCAAAGGAAATTCTAAAGATATGCCGTTTTTAAATATTTTGTGATTTTTGTTCTTGAGTTGAAGTTCATGTGGCATAAGTTAAAAGAACGTGATATTTATTTAATAAATTTAACGCACGAAACGTTAATAATAAAAAAGACAAAAATGTTTTTGTAAAGTCATTTAGTAAGAAAAACTGAACATTGGCATGATGAACTGAGAAAAGCCTGAAAGAAATAAAAAAATGTATGCTGCATCAAGAATTCAAACATATGCTGCCATACCGCTTTTCAAAAATTTGTAATTTTGCTGTTGAACTGCAAATGGCTCAAGTGTGAAGAAAATAATGCTTGCTAATAAGCTAAACAGACAAAATGAAATGGGTTAGCAGAAGTAAGTATAGCAGCAAACTGGTAGACTGTGAGGTCAACGAAAGCTTAAAAAAAAACCTAACAAACTCTTTTGGGCGATCATTAAAATCTGAATCATTTCTGAATTTTCATTTCAGAAACGAATGCAACACCTAGATATTTCTGTACCATACGAGCCATACAACAGCTGCATCATACAAAAAACTATACCATACAAAAAATAATGAAATAAAGAAGCTCGTATATATTATACGAACTCCTTTATTTCATTATTTTTTGGCCATTATAATACTTTACTTTTGATTGCTTTTCTTGCAATGAACACTCTTAATTATGATTTATTTTAGACACTAATGCAGTAACTAGATTATATGCAACAAACCCAAGGACGCGGACAACATCATTAATAATTTAAAATAATCCATTATTAATTGTTTACACGAAAACTGGATATAAATGAGAATGAATAAACTACCTAGGGATTTTGCATGCATTCCAAATACTTCTGCTACTGTATTGTTGTGAATCATACCCTTGCATTCATTTTTATCTTCTTCTTCATGGAAATCGCAAATATAAGAGCATCCAGAAATAGACGCTGCAGCTTCTATGCACTTCTCAAGCATTTTTTTCAAGCTATATATTTCCTTCCTTGTTGGGGCCCGATAACAAAATGACATTTCAGCTTCTTCAACATTACATTTGCTTATTATACCTAAGACGTAAAACAAAATTATGTGAATTTTGATTCAAAAACTTTTCAGTATAGATTACGATCATGTTTTGTCTGCATATATGTAAACTAAACGATTCTGCAAGTAATTTAGGTCATAATAATAAATAAAATAAAGGAGTAATAATAAGTAAAACAATATAAGAAATTCATTCTGAAATCTAGAAAACTTCCAAAAGCTTTCTAAATGTGCACTTTAAGTAATAGAAGTCACAAATGTGGTAAAGATTATACCTTTGGTAATATAATTTATAACAAAATAACCTAAGCCTAATCATTTTAGGCAGCTACTTGCATAAAGTAAACAAATGCCCTACATTTTTTAATCATACAAAAAGATCTCCCACATCATGAGTTTCATGTTTGTTTGGCAACTTACTTACGTATATTAACTACGAATTAATGTAGTTATAACTCAAACAACGTTGTAACGGTCTTTTGAACTGCTCACTAGCCGTTCTTTTTTTAACCCTCTTGAAACGTAAATAATTTGGCCTTTTTGTTCATTGGTTGAAAATCCACAAATCCACCCACATTACCCAGAATTATTTATGAAACTCAAGATCTTTCCATTTTATCTCCTTTCAGGAAGTCACGAAGACTCCACACTTGATTTATTTGATCATCAGACATAGGCATCGTGACTTCCTAAATAACGAAGAAATAGTGTCTATGCACTTAATGAATATCATCACATCACAGTACCCGATGGTTTCAACGCAATTTAACACAAGTTATCCGGATAGCTAAAGGGACCATTCAATCCATGTTTGTTTAGGTAAAGACGAAAAATTCGCTTCCAAAGATGAAAGAATTCTAATCGAATCATGTTTTAGTCTAAATTGAGACAGTCTTAAATTTTTTCTTCAATCTTCAACAGGAATTTCTTGCAGAAATGCTTATTATTTGTACCTTATGCGTTGAAATATTCTGAATACCTCAGGATTGCAACTGTGAGCATCAATACTGTCTGTCTACGAGAAGAATAGCTCCCACCACAGTGTCTGGTGGGTGGCGGTCACTTTAGCAACAGGGCTAGTATATTTCGAATAGGGACGAACCAAGGGTTGAAAATTCATCTTTACATACGCCAAGATGACAAACTGAAAAGTAAATCTTCAAGAAACCCCTACGGAAAATGGGTCAAGACTCGTTTCTACAGCAATAGACAGCTTCAAACTAAATGGCAAGAGCTTTTTTTATGATAGACAGACTATAGCTAAATGTTGGCGCTAAACAAAGAAGAGGGAAGGTGCATTAATATAAGACAGCTACTTTTTAGTGGCTTCAAATGAATGACTGGCATGTCATTTAACATTTTCCGAAACAAATGAACCATGCACTAACGTGATGGGGGGAAATCTCTAGGTAGAAAGGAGTGGTGGTCACTTCAAAAAAAGAGTGGTTGTGGAAAAGAGTGGTGATCAAACACTCTTCAGGTGGCCTGTCGCTGTTTGAATACAGGCGACTTCGCTGTGAAAACGTTAAATAGACTGAACATCTTTTTCCAACCATAATTTTGCCCATTCATGTTGTTATTCTCTAAAATCTCTATCTAATTTTAATTGAGGGTAATGTCTACAATTATTTAATCAAAATAAACAAAACTGGTCTCTTCCCTTTCCCTCCTCCCTTCCTTTTAAACACAGAATAGAACAGAGCGCCGCCGGAGTATATCCTTCCCCTGACGTTAACCGTTCAAAGATGTTTGACACTCGACAGATATATTCTCTATCTAGTACAAGTTACACTAGAACATTAAAGAACATTAGATGAACGCTAGAAGTGCAGATAATATGCATATCCATGTACATACATGTAAATATTATGTATGTACAAAGTTAAATTATTTAGACATGAATAAGTACTTATGACGTAATCCAGGCATACACAAAGAAAGTTCTTTTATAATTTTGAATAACAGCATGCAGTGCATATTATAAGAGCAAAAGTTATGAGTTGACTTAAAATTATGTAGTACATTTCTTGACACATTATTCTGTCTCCTAAGATACAGTTCGAGGAGTGGAATAGCTTATCATAGCACAGTAATTTAATATATGATAAGAGTGTTGTGAGTTCACAAAGCTTAAACTTGCCTTTCGCCCATGCTGTCCAGTTCGAAGCAGTGGGTTTTGCAATATGCTGTTTTTTTTGCATTGATACAAGCAAATGCATAGTGAGCGAGAGTGCCCTCTTTTCCACATTGGCAATGACTGATATTTTCTCCCCAAATCGCTTGAGGTAGCTGAGAAAGACAGGCAAACGCATAGTGATTGGAAATGCCCTCTTCTCCACGTTGGCATTAATCTGATGTTTTCTTCCCGAATCGTTTAAGGTATCTGAGAAAGATAAGCAAACGCTTAATGATTGGAAATGTCTTCTACACTGGCCCTAATCTGATGTTTTCTTCCCAAATCGCTTGAGGTAGTTAAGAAAGACAAGCAAACGAATGGTGAATGAGAGCGCCCTCTTCTCCACACTGGCACTAAGCTGATGTTTTCTTCCTAAATCTCTTGAGGTAGCTGAGAAAGAGCCCATGACACTTTAAAAGCTGTGTAAGGGATGATTGCTGCTAAATAGCTCCATTTTTACTTTTAGACAGAACTGAAAAATACGTCTGCCTGTGTTTACAGATTACCACCGCTTCTGCCATTTATTCATAAGGTGCACATTTGTAATGTGCTTGGGGTACGACAATAGAAGTGTTGGCTGTTCTGGAATAGTTATATCATTGGTAGAATGCTTCGCAAGCTCATCAACAAGTTCATTCCTCTGTATAGTCGGGAACCCAATACAGATGAGGCCTTTTGTTCGGTGATAACAAGGCTTGTCTGACGCTATGTACGCGAAGGCATCTGCCGCATGTACCTGCAGTTGCTTCTAGACTTGAAGCTGTATCTCTTAAATGTTTATATGGCTTTGACAATCTTTAGCATAGCTAACTGCTGCTTCAAGGGCCAAAAGCTCTGCTTAAAAGACTGTGACGCAATTGTCTAGTGTATGCTTCTTGTAAATTTGGTAAAGTTACTATCAGTACAGTAGAAACCATTCCCTGTACTATTGTCAGTTTTCTGTATAGAGCGCTTTCGGAGCTAAAGTTACGTAGTAAGAGTCCAGGTGGATTACTGCATCCATATTTAATTGTTGCGCCGGATGGTATTCGAAGGTACCTATGTAGTGCTCGACGTTTTTTACGTTATATTCTGAGTCTCATAGGACCCAGCTTTGTGTTATCGTTGAAATATTGCCTAAACAGTGCTGCCACTCAACTCTGAGATTTAATGGTGTTATTCCCGCTAGAACGTCTAGAGAGTGGTATTTCCGCTAGAACTTGAACTGCATATCGCACAATAGTTAAAGTTGTGCGATATGCAATAATAATGAACGTTGGATTGAGTTAATGATAAGCTTTCTATGTTGATTGACTTCATAGCCCTATGCAGTAACACCATATAAGATGGCTCGTTGTACAATTGTTAGGTGCCAGTGCTTAAGAAGATGCGCTAGCACCCCTCCCCTCATTTAAGAGATATTCGCTACTTTGAGTTTGCCAATAACTGGACTCGTTGCTTTAAATGTGGTAGCCACGATACTGTAATGTCAATAAGCGGGCTGAGGTATTTTATTTGCTGCCAACATTTAACGTTTTTCCTGTTAAACTTAACTCAAAGATCACGCTTTAAAGTGTCTTTTCTGCCATTTGTAAGATTTTGTGTCTTTTCTGTGGAGATAACAAGTTTGTGAGTATTTGCCCAATCGACACATTTATCGACACTTTCCTATGCTTTTGTTTTCAGGTTGCTAATCCTTGGGACCACCAGCTGGAAATCCTCATCATAACCTATTATGCAAGTGCAATCATTGTTCTTATAAATAGGGAATACCTTGTTGGCTTTTAAATATATTTCCAATGAAGCAGAGAGAAAGGCATCCAAACCTAGACTAACAAAGCAACTCATAAAACGGTTAATACCAAAATTTCGGAAGCGATCTCAAGGATCAGAAACCCCCGAGGGTAACCTCTATGATTATTTAATACGTAGAAATCACACAGCCTGAGACAGACTTGACAGTACATTTACAGGCCCTGTCGAAATTGATCTGACCACCGAACCGAACGGTGGCTCTAGTCCTGTGAAAGAAGCTAATCTGCCCAATACTGTCCTTTCCCACCATATGGACAGAACGACTGACTAGCTGGGGGTTTCGGGCCCGATTAGCTGCGTAAGCAGAACAGCCAACCTACAGAGGCATATATGCCTTCAGAAGAAGACGAAAGAGAGAATATTCCTACTTAGTTGAACCGCGAAATGGGGTAAGGTGCAACGTTTCACAGAACATCGTCACGCTGATGAAGCAACAGTTAGCCCTATCATAAGTATTTGCAATGTTTATGCAACATCAGTATATCATGTTTTGCTCAAGAAATGTTTGAAATGCTCATGTTTTGCTATCATAGACAGAGCGCTGAAGATGGACCCCCGTCCTGGGTCTGCCTTATCGGGGTGAGTGTGTCCAAACTCCAGAAGACCCCTTCATCGGCGACGCCGACCCCACATTCCCCGTTTAAGATACATAATGCAAGAAAAAGAATGCTAGGACACCTTTGCCTCGGGGCACCACTCCCTCGGCTCAGAAGAACTAAAGCTGCCTCAATCCCTCAGTCCCCGTCGCTGGAACTATGAGGACCAAATCCCCGACGCCCAGGTCGGTGATCTCCGATCTAGCTCCACCACAGCAAGAGGAACAGACACGACAGTACCAGTACGGTCCTTGCCAAGCCTGAACCAACCTGAGAATAAACTCGGGTTCTAGTCCTGTGAAGCCAACTTATATACCCCCGTGGTTGAGACTGCCTAAGTACAGATCCTAGCCAGTACTTCTCAGGAATTCTCCTGAGTCAATCCCCGGGGGGATGCTATCATAGACAAAACAAACCACAGTGAACAAATTTTTAAAGAGACAAAGATTGAACGATTCTCAAATAGAGATAAACGGTGCTAAGAGCATTTTACGCTTTTGGCTTCATCCTTTTTTACTCACGTTTATAATGAATGAACCTGA
>KK117555.1:103962-161767 GCA_000611955.2 Stegodyphus mimosarum | reverse complement strand
ACTGATTTTCTATAGATCAGCCATAAAGCTGAATATCCACACAGTTTTGCAAAGATCCTGAATACTTCTCCAACAAGAGAAAGTCTAACAAAACGAAAAGAATATCAGAAAACACTAATTCTGAAAGAGTTTTGGAGAAAACGCAAAAATCAGTATCTTCTTAATTTAAGAAAGGTTCAATTCTTCGGTACACCTAAAACTAAGAATAATCATAAAAATAGTGATATAATTTTACTTGAGGGAAACAGAATCTACGTTCCTCTCGTATTTACGTCGAGTAATTCAAGTTTTGAAAGGACATGGTGTCTTCTACGACCGCGTGTGGTGAAAACTAAAAAAGGGGACCTTAAGAGGCCTGGACAATTGATACACCCCCTTGATCTAACAGACTGAAAATGAACTAATTTCGCAACTTATATTTTATGTTCTTATATGTCATGTTTATTTGCATAATTGTTAGTTAATTAGTTGAGGTATTACTAATAATTTACTGTTTGTAGTTTAATTTGATATTTACTTATAGAGCAAATTTTGAACTGTAATGCTGTTAATTCCTTCAATAACTTTCAATGACTTTTTATTTGTTTATTTTATAGTTTCCCTTTTGCTATTTATGTCTACATCAGGTAAATGTACTTGATATTGGTGTATAAGTTGCTTTCTTACATTTGAATTCTTTTTGTATGCTGAAACAGTGATAATTTTTGGCAAAATTATGAGATGGGAAATGTTGAAAAATCCCGCAAACGATTGATTTGTATCTCTGTGAGAGGGTGCTTTTCTTTAAAGAAAAAAAAGGATGTTAGTTCTGTTTACGATGCTCAAGAATAAAGAACCACCGATGGCTTTTGGGCCTATTTTGAAATAAATGATTATTTTGTAATGTTCAAGATGTAGAGACATTAGGTTATTTCGGAAGCAGGAGCGATGACAAATTAACAAAGCCTTCGCCGGGAATCGAACCACGGACCTCTCGGTTACGCGTCGAGCGTGCTGACCACTACACCACGAAGGCATGCGAAGAAGGCGGGAGAAATACCTTATATACTAACCCTTTCAAAAGGGCGCCTGGGAAGTAAGGACCCCAATCGCCAAATGGTGGTGGTGGGGAATCATCATCGACCACCTTTTTAGTTTGGGCACCACTTATAGAGACATTAGGTTATTTCGGAAACAAGAGTAATGAAAATGAGTGACGCCTTCGCCGGAAATCGAACCACGGACCTCTCGGTTACGCGTCGAGCGTGCCGACCACTACACCACGAAGACATGCAAAGAAGGCGGGAGAAATACCTTATAAAGTTTTGGCTTCTGTTATTATTATTTGTATGATCTCTTGTAAGAAGTTATAAATAATATTTTTTGTTATCGAGTGTGCTACAGTTACCCCACGAAGGCATGTTCGAAGGAGGGAGAAAATAACTATTCCCACCCTTTTAAAGAGCCATTGGAGATCAGATAAATCAGTCGCCATATCCTGGTACTCCACCGCTTTTTATTTCGGACTCCATTTTGTAGAAGCATTAGGTTTTGATACAGGAAACGTAAAAATGTGTAATGCTCTCGCCGGGACTCGAATACGCGTCGAGTGTGGTACCGTTACGCCACGAAGGCTTGTTGGAAGGAGGGAGAAGATATCTTATAGACATTCAACGAAGTGTGGTGAAAAGACACATACTTAAAACGCATCTTTAAAATCCTCATAGTTTTCTCGATTCACATGTCGTGAAATATTTTATACTGGATCGTAATTTCAAAACGCAGCTCAGAGGATGATAACGAGGAACCTGCATTTTAATGCAATGAGTTCTTCTAATCAATTTTTTTCAGTAATTTTCAACAGCGAGAGAGAGGTGTTTTTTTTTCCCTCCAAAGTTCATTCTTCACTGGAAGCTATTCTTCAGCTCATTTTAAAAAAAGTTTTTCGAAAATTTTCATATTGTAGAATATTTCATGTAAACGCTTTTGTAATGTTAACGGCAGCATAAAATTTTCCCAACTTAATCTCTAAAAATGAAAGAAATGTGTACAAAAATATCGACTCACTAAAAGGAGAAATGAAGTGTATTTAGAAATCATTTACCAGGCAGTTTCATAAAAATCAAGAGAAAAAAAAAATTACCATTTATTCTCCATTTTGAACTGAAGCGTCTCCTTATTATTGAGATGTTATTGTAACAACACACAGCCGCATCTACAGCTGTGTGTCCATCCCAAGGATCAGCATATTTCTTTACACGGAATATCACGGTCACCTACAAAATTAATAAAATTACATACTTTAGAGAGATTTCTAAAAAATAAACCTAATATCTGTTTTCATGATGATATAAACTTCTTTATAACTATATGTTTTTCTTAACTATGAAAGGTCGTAAATATGCTAAGTAATTTTTGAAAAAAAAAAGAAACTGTCGTAGAAAACAGTTTCTATACACATATATCTATAAATATAGATTCATAACACATACATCTATAAATATCATTACCCTGCTGCATAACGTCTCGTATTCTTAGCGAGCATGAACTAACTGGACTGTGTAAGGAATTATCTTTAATTCTGAAGTACGACAAAGTCCACAAAAAAAGTGTAATTAACCGTTTATTACTCATTCACAGATGGTACCGATTCGTGTTTACACAAGCCAACACGTTTCGCTTAACTCAAAAGTTAATAAGCAACTTAAAATATAATAGAATTAACTTAGCCTAACGGCTTTCGCATGTTACTTAACGCGCAGGCAGGCTCTGACTCTTAAAAATTCGGCGTAAACAAGCCTGATGGCTAGAAGCGCTCAACGTCGAGAAATCTAATCCCTATTAAATCAAAGCTATCAACGTGGCCTTCAGGGCCAGAACACGCTCAAAATTCACCTTCCAAAACCTTCCCTTAAGGACTAACTTCTTTCTACCTCATTTGAAGACAAGCGCGCTAACTCATTTACATTCTGGCAAGAAAGCGTGGGTTGAAAGCTCGATTAATAGGAAAGGTTTCTTCAAAATAAAATTAACAGTTGAGTAAGTTAACTTAATCCTCACAGCTGTATAGCATAATGCCCATTCTTATACACAGGCTTACGACTTTATATATGTGAACAGTCTCTTAATTTTGTCAGTATTTCCTTGCGGTTCATATTAGATGTTTGGCTATGCCAACAAATAAAGGACCACGTTTGATAGATAATAGCAATTACGTACATTTGATATGATAGATAACAGCAATTACTTACATTTGATATGATAGATAATAGCAATTACTTACATTTGATATGATAGATAATAACAAATACGTGCATTTGATATGATAGATAATAGCAATTAAGTACATTTGATATGATAGATAATAGCAATTACGTACATTTGATATGATAGATAATAGCAATTACGTACATTTGATATGATGGATAATAGCAATTACGTACATTTGATATGATAGATAATAGCAATTACCTGCATTTATATAATAAACTAAATACCAAAAATCATGATTTCAGGCCATAAACCTTTTTTGTGATGCTTTTTTCCAAAGTTAGACTTAGCGAATGCAAATCGGTTGTGCGACTATTCCTTTCTACTCCCATCCGTCCCAATGGAACGTCTTAAACAAAGACACACCATCTCGAAAGTATTAACTTTCAATTTTGTGCCCCGAAAACTTGGTCTTCGTGCCCTTTGGCCAATTTACTTGTTTTCCCGTAGAAACCCAGGTTTTAATTGTCAAAATTTGTTCAAGTGTTTTAACTGTATTTGGTGTTTTATGATTTTCTGTATTTTACGATTTTTAATGAAGATACTTTGAGTTTTTAAGTGTTTTTGCTTTGCCGTGAAATGAGAACTGAGTTGATTGAATGCGCAGTACATCTCTAATGCAATTGGACGAAAAACTTCAAATGAAGTGCACCAAAAAATGCGTATAATTTTGTGGCCATACTAGGAAGTCATGTGGTGTCCACATCAGACGCTTTCTTCGTGCAGTGTAAATGCAAGCCAGTTTTCTTCAAAACAGAAATGCCCGATCAGAAAGCAGCACCCCCACCGAATTTTTTCTTTTTTCAGCAAAAACGTTCTTTAATAAATCTGAAATTTTATTTATTAACCATTTATTAAAACATACATTGCGAAAAAAAGGGGACAGTTCTATGTCACCCGTTCTATTGAAAAGATTAACGAAATTCAGCTTGCGTTTTTCATGTCTCGAAAGCGCGACTTACGATATATATTACATTTATATATAGCATTGTTCTCATATAGGTATTTTAACACAAAATCAAACTTTTTCTGAAATGACATGCCCCTTTTTTTCCATATTTCGATTCTACCATTCAAATTATGCCAAACTGCCAAATTTTGTAAAAATTGCATGAGTGGGTTTTCAAAATGAGCTCTTAAAATTTTAGCTCCTCAATGTTAATTAAGTTGGTATACATTTATTAATATCTCTTTTTTAACTAAACTTATTTGATCCTTCCATTCCCATTTCGAAATTTAGGTTCATTCCAAATAAAATTCTCCCATTTTTTATGATTTATTTCTAAATTTTGTATTTTAAAATAATTTTTATAAATTTTTCGAAAAATATTTTGAATTATAATCTATGACATTTTTACCATCGCCTTAAAGTAGATGTATATCTGAGCATACCTGCAAAAAATTAGTTTTTTATTTAAAATTTCGGAAGATATATGGGAATTTATGTCTTGGCAGGTTTTGAAGTGTGGCATATTTGTTGACAGCGATAATAACATCAAATGGGATTCAGGCACTTTGTTAAACTTATTTGAAAGTAGGAACGATGTGACTTTCTCCACTCATGCACAAATTAAAAGAGGAAAGGAAAATAGGTTGCCATATAGTAATAAGTTCGCCAAGTGAGTAATTCTTGGCGCAAACTTAAGAAAAATGCTCAAAGATAAATATTTCAATTTCTCCGTAAATTTCGCACCAAAGTTTAGAAAATTTAATATATTGCATAATTTGAGTTGTAGAATCGAAAGTCACAAAAGTTAGCATTTTACTTCAGAAAAAGTTGCGATTTTGCGTCAAAATACCTATATTAGAGCAATGCTAAATATAAATCGAATATATACCCTAAGTCGCGCTTTCGAGACATGGAAAACGCAATTTGAATTTCGTCAATAGGGCCAGTGGAACCGGAGCTATAGAACTGGTCCCCCCTCTACCCTTTTTCTTTTTTGCGCAATGTACATATTATTTTCTGTTCAAGTTACTCAGTTACAAGTGGTTGTTAAACTGCGAACACAGAGTGAGTGCATGTTCTGTTTCATTTAGTTAAAATAAAAAGGTTATTATAACCTCCGTCTGCAGTTATCTGTTCATTCAAGATATAGTGAGAAATCGCTCTCTATTTCCTCTCGCATTTCCTCGTTAGGATTAAATGAAGTAGGTGAACGAGAGTGAAGCACACGTTTTCTATTTTGTTCTCCGGCTCTGAATATTAGTGGCGTGTACGCATTGTGGCCGTCTAGTTAGTATATCGTTGGTGTAGGTTTCTGAGTCAGCCTGTCAGGTTAAATTGAACTGTGCAGTCTAGTATTACATCTTTAACTTTATTTTTTAATTATCTTTTAAAGTCTCACTGCAGGTGGCCGTTGTTTTGTGTAAGCACATAAATAGCTTGTGATAATTAAAAGGCTCTTTTACAAACTTTCCCAATTGTGTTCATATTCACGCCTGTGCGAGAATTCGCAAGGTACCAAACTTAAGTAGATCTAGTTACCAATTTTATGCTTGCAAAACATATTAGATCTCACAAAACTTTTAATATCCAAAAGGGAATATTTCAGTATAGATTTTATTCATTTTATTATTTCTTACAAATCAGAAGTGAGTGTAACTTACTTTTGCAAGATCAAGAATAAGTGGATAGAGTCTATTCGTGACTTGAGGATGGGCCATAACAGCAACATCCACATCCTTAAATGCACCCTTCTCAATCAATAGTATCTTACCACTCCCGTCTTCTTCTGCTGGAGTACCTAAAACTACGATCTGAAAGGGAAAATTTCAGGATGTAAGAAAGAAATGCATTATATTTCTTTTAAAATATCTCAGTTTCGAAATATGTAACTTTTGGGACATGCATATATTTATTTCTCAATATAAATCTTGGAAACTGATGAGATTTACATTAACAGAAAAATGAACTCTCTTTCTTTTATTGGTATTGTTGCGAGCACACGGGTTCGTAATAGACTGAATGCACACAAAACCGATGACAACATGATAAAATTTATTTTACCAAAAGAAGCACGTCACAGTTCTGGAACTTTCTACAAATATACTCACAGTATCACCGAGTGCAATCAGCAGTTACATTTTAAACTATTCAAACCCTTTACTAATTCAAAGTTTAACAGAAAGGCACGATCTTCCTGCGTTACAAAACCACCGTCAACTTGCGGTGAAAACTTAAATGTAGAATATAATTCAAGTCGAATCTAAAATAAAATAGTGCTGTATTAGCACGTTAAATTACACCTAATAGGTTAACTCACAAAAGCCTAACAGACGTGATAATAATCCGAAATGGCGAAGAGGCTTACTAACGTAACAGCGAGATTGCAACGAAACTTGCGCTGGCTAGCGAAAACACGCTCTGAATAAACTCAAAGATTCACCCATTTAAATATTCACTTCACTTAACTTTAAATTTACATCCTGTCGAGAAAATACTAGGAGAAGTTGAGAAGTTCAGGAAAGGTGTCAAACTTAAAATGAATTTGTTATACAAAATAAAGGAAACTCTACAACATGCAACGATTATTCTACGATGAGCTGTGTACGGTGGGAGGAATGGTGCAAAGAAACAGTATTTTCCTAACCGAAACTACTTACTAGAAGTCGTGAGGGAAAGGGCAAGATGGCTATTGAGAAGAAACCATGGGTCTGTTGGCTACTGAAACGCTATGATGTGATATTCATCTAAAGCAGAATTAACCAGATTTATCTAGTCAAAGAAATTCTTAATGATATCGAATTCTCGATCATTAGTGGTATCAAATTATTTGCCATTCTATATGATACTTAGGTATTGCTTAAAAAGCCTAAAGAAAGTTTGCATAATATTAAAATAATTCGTATATTTCAAACTTTGCCAAAAACGCTAAGCGTTTTATCCATTGCCTAGACATTCTATAAAATACCTGTTTTCATACATTCCGGTAACATATGCATTAATTAGTTTCTAACCTAGTGAGCTCTAACAAAAGTAGAAGTGAAAGTAAAAGCAAAATAATTATATAATTAGATTAGTTAACATACAATTCTACAAACTCAGGCAATGACAACTACGTATTGTATTGTAACAATGCATACATATAGTATTCAATACAGTAGAATTCCTTCTATACTTCAAATGTTTTTAACATCGATATTATATACTATAAAATTTAATTTGACTTGCCTTTCCACATACTGATGAATCTCTTTCCATAGAAATTTTGACAGCAATCCCAACTGCTACACCAATCTCAGCTATAAGGTTATGTCCACATGCATGCCCGACGCCTGGAAGTGCATCGTATTCGCATATAACAGCAACAGTAGACCCATCTAAAAAAAAAGACAATGATTCAACTGCGCTAACTAGCAAAATAATTTTCAAAAGCATTGTTACGAATTTCACATTTATTTGGCTATTTATTTAGGATTGCAGTTAAAATTGCTTTATATTTCCCGTGCAACGCAGACGATTTTTGAAGAAAAAGCTACGTCAAAATAATAATAATAATAATAGAAGAGCGCGTGCATTTAATGTTTAATAAATAAATATCTCGTAATTACTGTTGCCATCCAAAAAAATCGAGAATGTTCTATTGATAATTAAAAAGCTTATAAAAGCCGAATTGAAACACCTCATCTCAGTTGTTGTTCCAGTTGTTGTTGTAGTTGAAGCTGTTTAAAGCGAATTGCTGCTTGCTTACGTAATGCTATTATTGATTGTAGAGAATGAATATCTAGAGAAGAGGTAGAATTATTTTATCTGCTTTGAATTGAATTTTGCTAAACGTTTGAGATATTGTGATATTGTGCGAATACCTCTGAAGAAATATTTCAGCATTTTGATTTATTTCTTGTGGAAAGAATGAATTTTTGTTAACGTTTTAACGACTTGTGCATTCAATCCATAGCGAACCCCTACGCAGGCAAAAGTATTTTACACGGCGTGACTACAAAAATACGTACATCTCATACTGTCTTGTTTTCCAGAACAGGGTTTGTCGTTTTGACACTCTCAAGCTAAAAGGATATAATCATCTAACACACATCATTCTAACATAAATGTTTGGATGTATAGTTAATATTTGCATTTATTTTTTTCTTTCGCCTTATTTGCTTCCTCAGTATTTAGTTTTACGTTATCATTTATACAATAACTTTGTTACTGGCAACATGTTTTATTTATATTTTTATTGTGTTTGCGTGAACGGCAACAGTTGTTCATGTATAGTTTTGGTAGAATAACATTCTTAGCCGCACTGTGCTAGACCTTTTTCTCGAATGAATATTTCCTAAGATTAGGTTATTCAATTATGGTAAAGCACACGAGGGCTATCTGCCTAAAGGGATGGATGCCTTCGTGGAGGACTTTCTAAGGGAAACTGGCTCGTATACACGCTACACATTGGGAAAACCACGAAAACGCCCATGCAGCCGGCCTGCTCGCGGGATTCGAACCTCGGACCGAACTATTAGTGTTCAGCGTCTTTACCGCTCGGCCGCTGGTGGGCCCCTAAGGTTAAGAAATATTTCATATTTAGAATGTTTATAAAGTTTGTCTGAAGCTGATTCTTTTCAGTTCAAGGGAACTAATAAGGTGATACCATTTCTAATGGCAGCTGTTATGTTGCAATGAATGTTTGTGTATAAGGTCAAATCTATATTAAGATGTAATCTGCTGCGCAACCAGTTACTTAGAATGATGCTAGATATTCTCTACTCACTAGGAGATTCAATAGTAACACTTTACGATGGCTAATTGTCAAGTGTATCCCAAACAAATTACTCGGAAGACATTTGCTGGGTTCTAAAAAACAGTTTAAAAAAAGAAAAATCTGAAAGGTTTCAGATTTTAAATTACTTCCTAAAGGGAGTTTTTTTAACATTTTGTGTGTTATTTTTGTTTAATCAATATCAAGTTCTTCTCACTTAAACTATACAATTCAGTTCCAACAGCAATATCGCAAAATAATTTTAAATTGAGCATATCTTTAGAATTTATGATACACAGTCTCACGCGCTGGGGATCAAAATGTTTTTCTGTACAATGTTGCCATTGCTCGCCTTGAAATCGTTGAGTTTGTTCATCAAAAATTCGTTAAAGTTTTACAAAAATATGAAACAGATAATAAAAGAAATTTCAAATTTGGGCTTCCAGATGCCCATATTCGCAGTATGATTACGTCATTCAAAATTGAATGGCTCTAGGTATCGTCTTTTTTATCACAATGCGAGAAAAATACATACATTTTCTTCATTATTTAATTTCTTCAAATATAATACAGGTCGATAATATTTGGTAGCAACAATTTGGAAAACGAAACGGATATTCAAAGCGATTCATCGCAAAACAAGAGTCCTTCAGGGACAAAGCCCCTTTGGACTAAAAATTAGAAGTTTGAAAAGACTACGAAAAACTAACTCTGTCTCCTGTGGTAGTTATTAGACGTGTTGCTCTGTTTCTTACCATTATTACACATCTATTTCGAAAACCATTATGAATCAACCGCTGTCATAAATCTTTCACAATATTTGTCGAATATTGCGTACCATTTCACATTCTATCATTAGATGATATCATAGGTATCAACATGATGCGTTGATGATACAGGTAGGGGAATACATGGCTTAATTTCTAACATTAGAAGTATGAAAGACTGTGAGGAACGAATAAAATAAATAAATAAAATAGATAAAAATTAAAACAATTAAATTTAAATTACGAGAAATGTGAAGAGATAAAGAGAAATCTAATAAATTATTAAATTAAACTTTAAATAATTAAACAGAATATATATATATATATCGTATCTTGTCTTATTGTGGCATCGGTTGGAATTACAATTCCGCTTAGAAGTTCAGATCGATCTCCACCCGAGTTTAATTCCCGATTGTTCGTATAATGTACTATTCCAAAGGATGACGGGTACCGCCCTTTTTTTGCAACGTACCAAGGAAAAAAGATAAAACAGTTAATGCTCCACTATGAACAATAATGAGACTTTTAGGAACAGTATGAGGATATGGAAGGAAATGTTAACAGAAGAGTCTAGCTTTGAAAATAAAGAATTCGAGACTTTCTGATCGCGGTACCCTGTCCATATAATGTTAGCCGTCAAGCAGAAATTATCTCTGAATACGATTCGGTAACAACGTGAGAATAAACGTAAGACTTCTCTGTGCAAGTGGCAGCAGTGTTCCTCCCGTTTGGTTACATCATTCAGAAAGTCCAGGAGCTCTGCAATAGGAAGTCACTAGCGTGGAAACTGCATGACCAGGGTATCAGTTTTAGTACTTTGAGGAAACCACAATTTGCCCGCTCTCATAAACTCATTGCACTGCTGGAGAATAAGCCTATGACATATGACTGGAAGCTTTTCTTTAAAAGCCTAAACCTGTGTGCAAAGCTCGAGTGCGAGGGAAAGACACGCCTGCATTCAGAAGTTAGAATTGTTTTTTAAGGCATGTTTACTATTAAAACAAAATTTATATGCTAAAATTGTGGTGGTTCACTTAATAAAAGAACTACCGGAGCACTTTTATTTAGGGCTTCGGTGCGCTTCGGCTGAAATTATAATTTATCTCGAAAACAACAGAAAAGTAGCGGAGCTAAGCTCCGCTGTGCTCCGGCGCAATTTAGGCTCTGCGGTAATAGGAAATTTGCTTACCTCGTCCACTATCGAATTCTGCTCGAAATGCTGTTGGTAGAAAATAATTCTTCTCAACAACAAATCCATATTCTTGCAATGTTTGTGTTAGTAGATCATGAGCAAAGGTTTCCTCAAAACTCAATTCGGGGTTCCGCCATATTTCTTCACTCAACTTCCAAAGGACAGAAGCATTTTCTGCTATTATCTTTCCTACCAAATATACCATTTTGTGTCCTAGAATTCGAGTTTAAAACTTTTCGTCCGCTAAGACTTATGTTTTCAAAATGCGAAGTAAGATTTAAGAATAAGGTCGCGAGCTTAATTATCTCTTAGATAAACTGTTCTACTTTTAGAACAGTAGTACAACGAAAAGAAATTTCATTGACACGCAAATTTCAGTGCGATTTATCTATTTTTTGTCAATATCCTAGCGTTATGTCACGAATTCTTTCTTTAATTCGTTGATAGAAACGGGAAACGTCGTGATTTGTACTACTTTTAAATAGATAACGGTTTTATTCTTCCTAAGCATAACGCAAATTAATAGCAATTCTAGTCCAAAATATATAAATCATGTACGTACGGGAGTATTTAAAACGTATAGGAAATTCAAAAACATAATATTCGGAAACCGTTGAATTCATCAAAATATTTTTAATGTTAAAATGTAAAACGTGTCATGAGTCTTTATTTAATATATTTAGATATTTGCAGTGTTTATTCTAAGACGGTGTTTAACCTTTTTGGTGTGGAGACCCCCATAATATTTATAAACTTTTTTGGGGACCCCCATAAGTATTATACAAATCCGACACACGCGTGAATGAAACCGTCAGTTTCTGCGGTTGTAATATAATATACTATTGCAGTTTTAGGTCATTAATTTCATTTTTAAAGTAAAATGAACATTTCTAATGTAAAGACATACATCGTCGTCGTGTAAAAAATGGGCCTTTTTATTTTTTCTTGCTCTATTGTCTTATTTTTATCTATTTTCAAACACATTATGTCAAAATATTTGGTAACTGTAAAATTATTATAATAAGTTACAGAAATATCAAAATTACTAAACTTTTTGGCGAAGCCCTGCTGCAGGTCCCACGGCTACAACGGGGGTCGTGACCCACAGTTTAAAAAATTCGGTTCTAAGATGATATACAATATCTTTTATTGAGTATAATAATGAGCAATCAAATTGGAGTAACAAGAGTAAATTTGCAATATAATTGCTTCGAAGATGTAACAAAGGCCCACCAGCTATCGAGAGGTAAAGTCGCTGAATGCTGGTAGTTCGACTTTAAGATATTTCTGCCGCCTTCTTCGCATGCCTTCGTGGTGTAATGGTCAAGCACAAACGGCGCGTATTCGAGAGGTCCGTAATTCACGTTCCGGCGAGGGCTGGGCTCATTTTTCTCTTCTCCTGCTTCAAAATACCTAATGTCTCTACAGTGGCGCCCGAACTAAAAAAGATGGTGGATAATGATTTTCCACCAGCAGGATTTGGCGACTGGGTCCCCTAATCCCCTTGAAAAGGGGGAGTATATAAGGAATTTCTGCCGCCTTCTTCGCATGCCTTCCTGGTGAAATGGTCAGGCACACTTGGCGCTTATTCGAGAGGTCCGTGGTTCGAATCCCGGAGAGGGCATTGCTCCTTTTTCTCTTCTCAAGCTTCGAAATACCTAATATATCAACACGAATGCGATTCTAGGCGAAGGTTTCCGTGGGAGTTTTCGTGATTTTCTCCATGTGTAACGTGGATACAAGTTAGTTTTCCATAGAAAGTGCTCAAAGAAAACAGCTCTCCCCTTAGCCCTTATAACTGTTCCCCTTTTAGAATAGGGATTTCTTTTACATAGTACAAAAAAAAAGAGATTTTATTGACACCTAAATTTCAGTGTGATTAATTAGGTAAGCAATTCTTTTATTAATTCGCTGATAGTGCTCGTGTCATTTGTCAAACAGAATCTTCTTAATAAATTAAACCAAAAGTTAAACAGAATCTTCTTAGAACTACCTCCCAGGACCAACATTGTAAAAAACAAATAGCTTTTTTACCAGTATAGGACCCACAAGATAGCTAAAAAAATCGGTTTCGACTCTATGCATGTGTGCCTACTATGCAACTACCTTAAAAACTAATAATTTAATCAAATTATTTCTGCTTGATTATTAGTTGTTGCTGATTATTATTCCTTGGCTACATTATGTTATGTCGATAACATGTCTTTGTCGAGCTTAAGCAGTGTTGATTGTATGCCTGTGACAACTCTGTGAAGAGAAAAAATGTGCATGAATCCTCTTACTCCTTATTAAAGTAGTACTCGATAAAATACTCATTATTAAAGTAGTACTCAAAATTTATCTAATACTATCTTGTCTATCGCAGTTGGTCTATACCGTGTCAATGCAACGTCTGTATGTATCCTAAGAGTGCTAAGTGTAAGTCTGTGACAAATCTATGAAGCTGATTAGTGTACACTTTGCACAAAAAAAAAGTGGAACAGTTCTATAGCTCCCGTTCTACCAGGTGGATTGACGAAATTTAACTCGCGTTTTTCATGTCTCGAAAGATTTATATACGTAAAGATATATATATCGGATTTATATATCTCGAAAGATTTATATATCAGATTTATATATAACTTTGATCTGCGGTAGATATCCTAACACAAAATCGGACTTTTTTTAATATGACATACCATTTTTTTTTCCATATTTTGATTCCACGACTCAAACTATGCCTACGTATTAGATTTTACAAGATTTGATGAGAAACTTACCGAGAAATTTAAAAATTTATCTTGGCGCAATTTGTTTCAGTTTGCGCCAGGAATAATTCACTTGACGACATTCTTAATTTATGGTAACCTATTTTCCTTTCCCTTTCGTTGTGCACGAGAGGAAGGAAAGGTGCATAGTACATTCTTTCAACTAATTTTAACAAAGTGGGTAAACCACATTTGGCGCTATTATCGCTTACAACAACTATGGCAAATTTCAAAACTATATATAAATTCACGTACATCTTGAGAAATTTTGAATAAAAACTCTAATTTTCCGTAGGTATGCTTAGAAATACATCTACTTTAAGGTGATGGGAAAAGTTTTATAGGTTATTATCAAAATTGTTTTTTCGAAAAATTTACAAAAATTTCCAAAAAATAAAAATTAAAAAAATAAATCAGAAAATATCTGCAATTTTGTTTGGATTGATCCTGAATTGCGAAATGTGAAAGAAGGAATCAAATAAGTAGAAAGGAATATATAGAACAACCCCCCCTTTTTTGTCCAGGTGTATATTAATCCTCTCGTTCAATATTACACCACTATCAAAATTTTGATTTTATTGTGTCGGTCATATAAACCCGTAACTAGTGTCGGTTCTATAAAGGTGTCGATTCGACGACGTGTTTGTCATAGGCTTCTATGCAGTGTGGGTTTTAACAGTGTAGTTAAGTTGGTGTTGAGATTTAACAGAACGTTCGGAACTACAGTGTAACAGTTTAACCATGTTACACCGATACCTGTTGCTAAATACTGGTTTCTTTAGAGGTTAGGTTTTCACCTATTGCAATATCTGGTGAATCATGGATTTATATTTACATGGCTGCTCTGATACTGTGCCGTATATATATATATATAGGCACATAACCTCAAAGAAGCATTTTAGGACAAGAAAGCATGTTTGAAGCTTGAAGATCCTTGGCAATGTTAGCTGAAATCGAGGCTTCTGGCAAGTGAACGGATTAGCTAATTCCGTCTATATAATCTATAAGAAGGGAAACATGTCATTCACATATGTTCTCATGTTTTTTCTCATATTATGTTTGTATCATGCATCAAACTTCTCATGTTTTATTTACTCCTAAGGCATATTTATATTATAAGGTATTTCTCCCGCCTTCTTAGCATGCCTTCGTTTAGTAGTGGTCAGGACGCTCAGGACGTGCTGCAGATCTCCGTGGTTCGAGTCTTGGCGAGGGCATTGCTCTTTTTTCACGTCTCCTGTTTTTAAAAAAGACCTAATAAATCTACAGTGGCCCCCGAACTAAAACAAACTGGGTGGATGATGATTCTCCACCACAAGGAAGTGGTGATTGTGTTCCCTAATCCCCAGTCGCCCTTTAAAAGGGGTTTAAGGTATTTCTCTCACCTTCTTAGCATGTCTTCGTGGTCAGCACGCTCGGAGTGTTTGGCATAGGCTCCATGGTTCGAGTCATAGAGGTCCGTGGTTCTAGTCCCGGCTAGGGCATTCCGCATTTTTATCGTCCCCTGCTTGCAAAAACTACATAATAAATCTACAGTGGCGCCCGAACTGAAAAAAAAAGTGGTCGATGATGATTCTTTACCACCATGATTTGGCGACTGGTTTCCCTAATCCCCCAGTTGATGTATTCGATTCATTTACCGTGCCCCAAACTGCTCATGTCAGTATAACTTCGAAATTCAATTATGATAACAGGAAAAAATAAAGAGTTCAGAAATGTTTTTTGATGAATATTGAGCGATGAGAGTTTACCCAGGCATTACCCTTCCGGACATACGTCTCTGACATAAACCGTTCGCTTGTGCCTCTATTAGAAAGGAAGGTAGGAAACAAACCGCAATAATGTGCGCAAAATGATTTTCTTGGCGAGAAACGCATTTTGCGGATAAATACGCAATTTCTGCGGGAACTAATAGCTCGATTTCGACGCGGTTTGCTGCATTCCATTCCACTATCGTGTCCCAAGCTGCTCATGTCAGTATAATTTCGAAATTCCACGATCCGAACCGGAAAAACCAGAGAACCGGTTTCTGGGACGAATTTTAATCCCGATTTTCTCTGTCCCTAGGACTCTGATTGAAATGGAGTTTGCGGTTTTAGAGTGCTAGAGGGAAGCCCTATTTTTTCATGTCAAAAAATTTCATTTTGCCATGGGGGACATGGAGATTTCGATCCCATGTGAAAAGTTTCCGAGGATTCCTCCGGAACCGTTTGATAGGAAGTCGTAATTTTTTGTGTGTAGGAATTGCCGCAACAACAGTGACTCTGCATTAGGAGATTTTTAGCGAGTTTTTAATTTTTGCAATTAACTATCAATAATAACCTAAGTAATTTTTTTTTATTTTTTCATAAAAGTAATATTCGGAGGATGAGTAAGATATTTGTATACTTATGTTTTTCCTGAACAGTAAACATAATACTTATTTAAAAAGATATTACAAATACATTTGTTAGAATAATTTATCAGACTTTTATATTCAAGTGCATCGTCAGATATATAATAAAGTAATTGATATATATTTGTGAAATTATTTGAAATTTTACTTTTGAAGTATAACTGTCAAGTATAGCCTTACGTATACGGTAACGATTACGTATAACTCTTACGTATAAATGAATAAGAAACGATAAGAATTGAGACCTACGGCATTATGTAGATTTTTATCTATTTTTATCTGTTACAGTTGTTTCGCTTTTGTCTCAATTATTGTCGTTTGACAAAACACGTAAGGGAGTTTAGCTATGCACGAGTTGTTGCGCTTTTCCCTTGATAAGTCTGCAACAAGCTCGACCTAGGCTAAAATGCCATTTACTGCCATTCTTTGCACTTTTTTCTGGTGTTTTATTTTAATTTAGTTTGTGCTTAAAATGATTTTTATTTCTTACGTGTTAAAATTTTTAAATGTGGAATTTCTTGAATACCAACATTTAGTTTTTTTTTTTTTTTTGTTTGTTTTTTTTTTTTTTTTTTACGTTACTTTTACTTTTGAGTAATTAATGTTTGTTAGTTTTTTTTAAACTCTGGAACATAGGTATCAAATTTACTTTTAGGCAATATCTTTCAGAATTTTACTCCTTTTGCTTACCTTTAATTTTAACTTCGCAGCTCAATGCGGAAAATTCTTGACCAAAAAGGTCTCTACGTTCTTATACTACTTTCTATAAATTTTGTTACGTATAAATGGTATATATAACTGTTACGTATAAGTAAGTAACTACGCAGCCAGTCCGTTCGATGAAATTTGATTCAAAGTCGAACTACAAGTGTTCGGTAAGTTTTCAAGTGCATAGTAAGATATATAATAAAATAACTGATATATATATTTGTGAAATTATTCGAAATTTGACTTAGGAAGTATAACTGTTAAGTATAACCTTACGTATTACTGGGAAAGGTTACGTATAACTGGTACATAAAACCAGTAAGTGATACGTATTACCAGTACGTGTAACTGTTACATATAAATGGTACATATAACTGTTACGTGTAAGTAAATAACCACGCAGCCAGTCCGTTCGATGGGATTTGATCCAAAGTCGAACTACAAGTGTTCAGCAATTTTATTGATCTGACGCTGGTGGGTCACAGTGTAAACGGGATACAGCTTTGCTTTAAAAGTAATAGTTCAGTTTGCTTCTACGTATCTGTGCGAGAAATAGTGTCATCACTATATCAAATAAAAACAGATCGATAAGATATATAATGACGATCTCAGACTAAAGCTTACCAGAATCGGCACGCACATGTATCTCATTAATGCGAGTATTAATACTGATTTTGATTTTTAGTTCATAAGATAAAGATTAGTTAAACTCTAATCCCCTTCAATTGTTAAAAAAATATGAATTTTCTTCTATTACAAAAATTGGATTCAATGGAGAAAGTTTGTTTAGTTTAGTTGATTACGGCAAATAAGAGGGATGCCTTTGTGGAGGACTTTCTAAGGAAAACTGGCTCGTATATACGTTACAGACGGGGAAAACATTCGAATCTCGGACCGAATTACCAGTGTTCAGCCTACAGCTCTGCCTCTGATGAGCTCGAAGGCAAAAGGATAAGGTGGTCCGCAAAACATTCTAATTTATAAAAGTGGTGCTCACTTGAAAAGAATTTGAGAAACGCTGCTTTAAAGGATTAATCTTTTAAATGCAGAAAACAGATTTTATACGTTAAAAAAAAAGAAAGTAAAACAGTTGAATTATCATATAATAAATTATGTTTAATAATTACTTTACTTGGTGACTACAGACTACTACTACAGACTACTACAGACCTTTACTTGGTGACTACAGACCCCGATTTTCGATTAAGGTAAGGGATCACATGGTAATTCTCCATACATTAAATAAGATGCTGGAAATTTAGATACAGAACGTGATTCTTCCGTAACACGAGGTAACAATTTTATCCATGCAATATTACCTTGATAAAGAATTTAATTTACATTTTAATCTAATTATAACAAAAAAAAATTTGATTATTTTTTCTGTGTTACCATTTGTCAGTAGTCTATTAGCAGTAGTTAATAGTTGTGTAACATTATACTTTCAGAAAAGATGTTTAAATTTTGAAGTAAAGGTAGCATTTCAAGCATTACGTTTTTCTTATAAGCAGATGTCCATGTATAACTAGTAGCATAAGCTATAAAAACATGAATATATATTTTTAGTAGAATTTTAATAATTTAGACCCCCAACAATATCGATAAATAACAGTTCGAAACGTTAACTTACAGATGAGGTTTTTCACAGAGAAATATTTAGCCCTTTCCTTTCCATTCAACTCTTTACCTAGCGTAAACAAAGTTCTCTTATGATTCTTACAGGGGGATTTTTAGTGCTGCCATCTGCAGGACACATACAAAACTAAAGTTAATTTTTAAGAACAAGACATCTAATTTCCATTTGTTTTCATTTCTAACATAATGCTAGTTTTCCATCTTAAAAAAGAACGAAAACATACGAAAATTGCTGTTTTAGTTTTAATTATTATATTTGTTATAACATCTTAAACAATTTAATAGGAATTAAAAAAGAAATTTAAAATGGGCTTTTAAAAACGTACTTAATGAACGTTGTGATCAGTTTTTAAATTGATATTTCTCATTGGTTTATTGTAATAAACTCTTAATGAATGTTCCTTGAAAGATAATATATGAATGAAAAACAAATCTCAAATATTTTTACTGTCTTCATTTACTATTAACAACAAATCCCAAATCAGAAATTTTCCTAGGAAATTTTCCTTCTCACTTGCTGGATACAGACCTTGATTTTCTATAAAGGTAAGGGTAATTTTCCATACATTAAATAAGATGCTGGAAATTTTGTTACAGAATGTGATTCTTCAGTAACACGAGGTAACAGTTTTATCCATGTAATATTACCTCGAGAAGAATTTAATTTACATTTTAATTTAATTGTAACAAAAAATAAAAACATTTGATTACTTTTTCTACTTTATCATTTGTCTGTGGTCTGTTAGCATTAGTTAATAGTTGTGTAACATTATGGTTTTACTAAAAAGCTTAAATTTTGAAGTAAATGTAGCATTTCAAGCATTAAGTTTTTCTTGTAAGCAGATGTTCATATATAACAAGCAGCATGATCTATAATAATATAAATATATTTTTGGTGGAATTATAATAATTTAGACCCGCAACAATATCGATAAATAACAATTCAAAAAGTTAACTTTTAGATGAGGATTTTCATAGAGAACCAATGAGAAATATTTAGCCTTTTCCTTTTCATTCAACTCTTTACCCAGCTTAGAGAATTTTATTATAAAGAGAGATTTAGTGCTTCCATCTGCAGGACATGTGTAGAACTAAAATGAATTATTAAGAAACAGGCAACTTACTTTCATTTGTTTTCATTTTTAACATAATGCTAGTTTTCCATCATAAAAAGAAATAAATAATACGAAAATTGTTGTTATATTTTTTAATTACTATATTTGTTATAACATCTTAAAAAATTTAATATGAATTAAAAAAGAAATTTAAAATGGGCTTTTGAAAATGTAGTTAATGAACATAGTGATCAGTTTTTAAAATTGATATTCCTCATTAATTTTTTGTAGTAAACTCTTAGTGAATGTTCTTTTAAAGATAATATATGAATGAAAAATATATGTAAAACATTTTTACTGAGTTCAGTTACTATTAACAACAAATACAAAATTTCAATAAATTTCCCCAGAATTTGCATAATTTAAAAGGCCTCCAGGCTGAAGCCCTTGCTGAAGCTTAAGTATTTTTGATAATTTATTAAATTAATTTTGCTCTGCGGGTTACATTATCAACTTCCACTCATATACTGGAAATTTATTACTTACAAAATACTTATTACATTAGGTCAGACTTCACGCGTCTGCAACGACGTTAAAAGTAAATTCTCACCTCAGCTAAATCGAGAATCCTCCGAAGAGGTTCAATATCCTTACATAAGTACCTCACCATCGTTACCTGCCCATAGTTAAGCCCAGGTTATTTGAATGTCGCATAAAACATGAAGAAAATCTCCAAAAGGGAAAGGATGCTGTCGTGGAGGATTTTGTAAGGAAAACTGCATGGTATTTATGTTAGAGAGACAGCGAAAACCGTTGTAAAAACAGTAGGTTTTTTTTAATCCAAAGGGGCTTTATCCCTGAAGGACTATTGGTTTCTTTTGCGATTTTGTATTGATTCACTATAAATGTCCGATTCACTTTTCAGATTGTTGCAAGCAAATGTTATCGTCCTGTATTATATTTAAAGAAATTAAATAATGAGGAATCTGCATAAATGTATGTATATTTCTCCAAATGTGATAAAACAGCGGTGCCTAAAGCCATCCAATTTTGAATAACTTACGTTTCCACCCGAAGACGCGCATCTGGAAGCCCGAATTTGGAATTTGTTTTATTATCTGTTTCATATTTTGTAAAACTTTAAAAAAATTTTGATGAAGAAACTCAAGCGATTTAAAAGCGAGCAAGGGCAACACTCTACAGAAAAAAAAACATTTTTATCTCCAGCGCGCGGATCTGTGTATCGGAAATTCTGAAGATAGACTCATTTTAAAATTATTTTTGCGATATTGCTGTTGAACTGAAATCTATGGTTTAAGTGCGAAGAGCATGATATTTAATAAATAAAGGTAACACACAAAGTGTAAAAAAAAAGCCCCTTTGGACGTAATTTAAAATCCAAAAACTTTTTTTTAATTATTTTTTGCTTTTTTTTATTATTATTATTTTTTTTAAAGCTACAATATCTTTTTTTTTTAAATCTCTGTCTTCTAATATACGGTCCTAATAAATCAGTTTCAACTATTTCCTTAAAAAGAACTTTGCTTTAGATTAGTTAAGTACCTGGTGATTAAAATTAAATTTATACGTGTCACACAACTTGACATATCATGTGACAAATGCTAAGG
Organism: Stegodyphus mimosarum; assembly: GCA_000611955.2. Classification (NCBI taxonomy): domain Eukaryota; kingdom Metazoa; phylum Arthropoda; class Arachnida; order Araneae; family Eresidae; genus Stegodyphus; species Stegodyphus mimosarum. The sequence continues at coordinate 140,689 of KK117555.1, read as the reverse complement.
AATAAACTGAGGCTAAAGGAAACAAACTGTTTCTCTCAGCCTCTATATTTACGTACGCATGCATATTTTTAAATTCGGGATCCGGCTTCAACTTCTTTATTACTGTCTCTCAAGAATCTAAGATTTCCGAAGTTATACTTATTTTACCGGCAGAACAAATCTATTCAACATTGTTTAAATGGCTATCTTGCTAAACTGGAGAGAAATTTCCAGAAGTTACCAAACTAGGCGACCATTTGGCGACATTTTGATCCAGCGCCTGAATAAGTGTAATTGATCCTTTATGTGAGTGTAACCGTATCCGGCCTTTTTCCCTCTAAAGCAGGAGATTTGAAAAATGTGCAGCACTCTCTCCGGGAGTCGAACCTGGAGCTCTCGACTACGTGCCGAGTGTGCTACCGTTACACCACGAAGACAAGCTGGAAGGAAAGAGAAAATACCTTATACCTAAAATCAAACATGCCTGCGTTGGAACCCGTTTGAAACTACCAGTATTCGACGTTCTTAAACTCTCGAGCACTGATAGAACCTGGTATCAACAGAACATGATGCTGAATCGACTGTATATGACCTGGTGCTTTTGCAAACTAGCAAGACACTGTACTGCATTCTAGAGTTATCTTTAGAATCATTATCGAATATTCTGAGAATGTAAATTTATTGGATTATAGCGAGGCTATTAACATTAGATACCTAAGAGATTGCAAAAATTATGTATCTGTTACGGGCTTATTCTAGATGCGTTTTGTTTCTTGATTTAGTACTACAAGATTAGTATTCCAGAATTCATGGCAATTCATGGACGTATTATGAACTCATTTTTGAACTATAAATATAGATTTTAGAATTTAGTATTGTGAAAGATTAGAACAAATGGTATTTTTGACATGCTGTAAGGGCTTTATTTTATTCTAACCAATTACATTTAGTTTTACTTTCCTTTCCCTAATGATTTCAGTTCCCTGCAGGAATGTAAATTTGCAAAGACACAGTATGCTTATCTAAACGTGTTTCAGAAGCAGTATTTAAACTGCGCTTCAAGAGCTCGAAAAGGAGTATTAGAGGAGTTAGTTCCGAATTTATGATGCGCGTTTGAATTTAGCTCTCTAGTCGGTGTCAGACGCCCATCATTTTATTACACATATATTTCTAGCCTCTACTTTTGGGTGCAGCCGATTTACCGTTTAGTTAAGATAAAGAGCCAGTCGCTAGTCATCTGAATTTAAAGTGTATTTTACATTTATTTTCTGTCCATAGACATTAGGTTATTTCGAAGCAGGAGAGATGAAAAATAAGCAATGTCCTCGCCGGGACTCGAACCACGGACCTCTGGAATACGCGCCGAGCGTGCTGACCACTGCACCACGAAAGCATGCCAAGATGGAGAGAGAAATACCTTATATGTCAATCTAGTTAGCCACAAGTGGTGGTGAATTGTGAGCACAAAGTGCGTGCATCTGTTTAATTTAGTTTAAATAAACTAAATTAAAACCTTCTTTTGCAGCAGTAATTCTTCAAAGACATAGCGATTAATCGCTGCTTCCACGTACAGTCTACATTTTATACTACCAAAAAGAACACACCGACTCTACAGTGTTATGGACAATTTGTTTCTGGACTCCTTACGGACAACCTATTTGTAAACATTATTGTTGTATTGTGCCATTGTATGTTGTTGTATTACATTTATATTTCTCAGGAGACTCATAAGACTGAAGGCAGCCGATTCAATATCAAGAATAAGAACATTCTTATTTCATTATGATATTATGTATATGTTACGGTGAAACACCGAAATCTGGAGAATGTCGACTTTCACCGGTGAATGTCAACATTCACATAGTCGCTTGGTGTATGTCCGAAATATTTTCCAAATACTCTTATTTCTGACTTACACCGGTGAATGTCGACATTCACCATGTACTAATGGTGAATGTTGAATATATGAGAATATTATATTTTCTTCTCCGTCATTCAGTCGCGAAAAAACACACAAGTACTTAAAACACACAATACATTCAAAATGAGAAAGGAAAATAATAGAAGTTAAAAAACTTACTTAATTATACAGTACGTAGTAAATGAGAAAATAAAATAATAGTAATAAAAAACTTACTAAATTATGTGATTCAAATCCGATTCATTGCAACAACTTAAACTATTATGAGACTTTGAATTGCCCAAGAGGCCCTTGCTTTTACGACTGCATTTATGGGAAACAGCCAGTCGCCTCTCTTTTCGATCTACACCAGAGTATATCTGTGATTGTCGACATACACCGGTGAGGGTCCGAATGTACAAGAATGTAATGCAATATTCGATCTTTCACCGACGTATATGGTGAATGTTGACATTCTCCGCTGAAAGTCGACATTCTCCAATTTCGGTCTTTCACGGTAACATATATATGTATTATTTGTAGATGCGACAAGCCTTGCAACTGTAATTATTTCTTTCTGCTAGCGAAAAATATAGATTTTCCTTCCGCTGATCGGGCATTATTCCGTTTGGCTATTACCTTCGGTCGGAAGCGCGCTCAGCGCTTAAAATACATAAATACCTAAGAAAACGAATGCCTCCATGGAAGACTTTCTTAAGCACATGGCAAAAAAGAACACAAAAACACTCATGCATCCAGTCTGTTCCCTGGATTTGATGCTGGGTCAATCTACGAACATTCAGCGTTTCTAATTACTCAACCACTGGTTGGCAACATTCTGAGGACAGCAGTATCCGAAATTAAAGCGGACTTCAAGCTGGTAAAATAGTTTGAAATGATTAATAAAGTTCCAGTCGGTGCCATCTGAATAAGGATAATATTTTATACAAAAGGAAAAAAGGCCTTTTCATTTTCCTCCTTGCTCCCGCAATCTCTTGGATCGATTGCTTGGTATTCCCTGACCTCCGGTTCTTTCTGTCGATTCTTTAGTAAAACATTTGGTAAGTTTTTGTCTCCCTTTCCTTAGCGTAGATTATTGTGCAATCTTTCAGGTCTGCATAGAATTCCCTCGATAATTTCTTCAACTGCTTGCCGGGCTGATTGTGGAATCTCGTAGATCTATTTCAACTCTCCTGGTCTTTGCGCTGGCTTGGCAGCTTGCCTGATGTCGACGTCGGACACTGCGCTATGCGGCTGTACTGTTTTTCCCGAACATAAGCTTGTACAATCACCTTTTTGCTGTTACGGTAGGAATCTCCTTCGGCTCTTGTTCAAACCTAGACCGTTTTATATGTCTCTTTGCGACGGACTAATTTATCCTTCTTGGCGAGCCTGCAACAGACATAGATGCACTCCCTATGCAACCTGGACTCTCCCTAGCTCAGTTCATCCCCGGCAGCTTGTTTGACTTTTTTCAGGAACTGCTCATAAAAATTCCCAAATTAATGGCATGTTCGCTTATTCATAGATGGGTTCACTGATGCTTCTGCACATCTTTCCTCTGAAGTAAACTACAGTCGATCTTACAGGTGGACCGTAAATTTAAGCAATGTTTTCCAACGCTGGCCGCAATGCTGAAGACAGCAAATGTTTGAATTTCAGATACCAAGATAGGTACAAATGAAAGGAATGAGACCCGATCCACCTGTTCCAAAAATAGACCTTAAGAACTTGTTTAGGTCGCCTCGGAACACGATCACTTATCTTGATATTTTAAGCGAAAATTCTGTTATTATTAAGATGACGAAAAGCGTGGAAGAAACGATCAAGATAGCAGAGCGTAACTTATCTTAATACTCTTCTTACGCTTTTCCTCATTGCTTGGCTCGAGCTTTATCAGCATACGGGGTATTTCTTATTTAATTCAGTGCTCTATCTTTGAACCTCCACAAACACTAATAAGCAAATAATTGCTTAAGCCTGTGAACAGAGACGTAATACCTTTTATTTCTCAGAATAAGTATGATACAATCAACTCCTAACTCGGAGTGTACAGCATTAAATGAATATAAAATTAAGCTGAACTAAGCTTAACTAAATCTAACTGAAATATATAGCCGAAGCTATCAAGATTCTAAGTAGTTGTTCTAAGTTCTAAATCTTAATTAAGTCGGCGAAGCCAAACAAGGGCCTAAAGTATGGCCAAGCGTAGCAATAGCTTAGAGAGACGTAGCCAAAAGGCAAAGGCGCGCTAGTCAAAAACTCAGGCTCTCTCTCGAAGTCGGTGAAACATGGACTTAGATACTACTCTTTACTCATTTGCATTAACCGCGTTTCTGAAATTACATTCTGGTAGGAAATTGTAAGCTTAAACTAGAAATAACAGGAAAGACGCATAAACTTAAAATAACTGGTAATAAAATTAGGATAAAACTTACAAGCATTAATAGTTTTTTCGTTGGCTAACTTTTGAATATCTTTCATTTTAAATTCTGTTTCCCTTCTTCCTACAAAGAATGGTTTATCAAATAATGGAATCAACATCCACCTCAAAAATAATTCTGCACGTGTTTTGTCGAACTTAATGTATTCATTCATACAAATATCTCAGAGTTCGTGGTAATTTTTAACGAAATTGAGGATTTATATTTCTGTTTATCGGCTCTGTTAATATGTGGTCAGTAAAAGACCACCTTAAAATGCTTTATATCAAGCTCCACTCATACTTCCTCCAAATCGGATTCATGAATTTTGGGTCATCATGCTATGTTACGTAAACCAGGTTCCCATATTTTGAGATAAAAATTATTTTTAAATGAGTCTGAAGTGACTTTTCAAACTGTTACCACCAAATATTGCAGCTCTGTATTATATTTAAAGTAGTTAAATAACGAAGAATCTGCATAAATGTATATATATTTCTCCAAATGTGATAAAACAGCGGTACCCAGAGCAATCCAATTTTGAATTACGTACATTTCCTCCCGAATATGCGCATCTGGAACCCCGAATTTGCAATTTGTTTTGTTATCTATTTCACATTTTGTAAAATTTTAACGAATTTTTTATGAACAAACACAAACAATTTAAAAGCGATCAATGGCAACACTCTACATGGAAAAAAAAACATTTTTACCTCCAGTGCGGGAATCTATCGGAAATTCTGAAGATAAACTCATTTTAAATTATTTTGCGATATTGTTCTTGAAATGAATTCTATGGTTTAAGTGCGAAGAACATGATATTTAATAAATAAAGGTAACACAGAAAATGTTAAAAAAAGCCTCTTTGGACGTAATTTAAAATCTGAAAACTTTCGGGTGTTTTTTTTTTTTAAATATATCTGTCTTCTAGGACACGGTCCTAATAAATCAGTTCCAACTATTTCCTTAAAAAGAACCTTGCTTTTAGACTAGTTAAGTACCTGGTGGTTAAAATTAAATTGATACGTGTCACACAACTTGACATATCATGTGACAAATGCTAAGGGGGAATAAACTGAGGCTAAAGGAAACAAACTGTTTCTCTCAGCCTCTATATTGTTTATTTTACGCCTAGATGTTCTAACAAAGGCATATGATGTAACGCATTCAATATACTTAATGTTAGATTCGCTGAGATAAACAGTCGTAATTGTTTTGGAGGGGTAGCCTTCATGTAGATCAAAATATCATCAATAATTTCGTATTTCTCAGTCTTATTTCTAACTCCGGTGATTTTGGGGTATTCAGAAATATCAGGATCCTTTACGTAAGCATACGTATTTTTAAAGTCGGGATTCCGCTTAAACTCCTTTATTACTGTCTCTCAAGAATCTAATATTTTCGAAGTTATACTTACTTAACAGGCGGAAAAAGTCTATTCAACATCGTATAAATGACTATTTTGCAAAATTATGGAGATATTTCCAAACGTTACCGCAGTAGGCGTCCATTTGGCGACATTTTGATCCAGCGCCTGAATAAGTGTAATTGATCCTTTATGTGACTGTAACCGCATCCGGCCCTCATGTGCCTTCCGCTAATTTCGAGAAGTGGTAGAAATTTCTCGGCGGCAGGGGAAAAAATTATATAAGAAAGGAAAGAGCATCAGTTTCTTAGTTGTTATATCAATTGATTTCCGAGTATTGAGATGTCTCCTCGATAGCATTGCTGTTTAGATGCGTTTTGCACTGAGTTGTGTTTAACACTTTTGGTAGTTTGAAGTGTAACTGCTGATTGTACTCTGTGATATTGTGAAGAGCTGTACGAGTTGTAATTGTGAAAAGTTCTAGATTGATGAAGTGATTTTTTGGATAAAATAAATTCTATCAAGCTATCATAAGTTCTGTGTGTAGTCAATTTATTACAAACTCGTACCTTCACAACAATACATTACAAAGCATTTTGAATAGCGGTTTTAGACTGAATAATCTATGATTAAAAATCGTCTGCTTAATTCTCAGCCATTTAAGTCAACTACTCAGCTTCAGGTTTAAAACAGCAGAATTGTTTTGACACCTCACTTTGTAAGATAATCCTATTGCCACTAATCTAAAATTTGAACTCATGTTTAATATTCCCAGAACGCAGAAAAATTATCATCTCGTCTTTAGCTTCGTTTCCAAGAACACTCAACGAATACTATAGTAGCAGATATAAGTGAACATTCATTTCCTACTACAACTTGGTAGCTTACAAAGCGCCGCGCTGATTATGTACAGACATTTGGTTATTTTGAAGCAGAAGTGCATGAAAAATGAGCAATGCCATAGCCGGGACTCGAACCTGGACCTCTCGAATTCGCTTCAAGTGTGCTAATCGTATAAGGTATTTCTCCCGCCTTCTTCGCATGCCTTCGCGGTTTAGTGGTCAGCACGCTCGACGCGTAACCGAGAGGTCCGTGGTTCGATTCCCGGCGAAGGCGTTGCTCATTTTTCATGTCTCCTGCTTCGAAATAACCTAATATCTCTACACTGGCACCCGAACTAAAAAGGGTGGTGGATGATGATGCTCCTCCACCAGGATTTGGCGATTGGGTCCTCTAATCCCCAGTCGCCACTTAAAAGGGGGAGTATATAAGGTATTTCTCCTGCCTTCTTCTCATGCCTTCGTGGTGTAGTGGTCAGCAGCTCGACGCGTAACCGAGTGGTCGTGGTTCGATTCCCGGCGAAGGCAAGGCTCATTTTTGTCTCCTCGTCGAAATAACCTAATGCCTCTACAGCTGTTACACCACGAAATCATGTCGAAAGAAGGGAGAAAATTATGCTCCCCCTTTTAAAAGGCGAATGGGAATTAGGGGACCAATCGCCAAACCTGGTGAAGAATCATCATCCACCATCTTTATAGTTCGGGTGCCACTGTAGAGTTATTAGTTTATTTTTGAAGCAGGAGATGCGACAAATGTGCGATGCTTTCTCTCCGGGACTCGAACCTGGATCTCTCGAATACGAGTCGAGTGTGCAACCGTTACACCACGAAGGCATGCAAAAAGGAGGGAGAAACTAGTTTATAACAAAACTTAAAATCTGCTTTGGTGCCTGAGAATATATTAGTATTTTAAATATATACAATAACGCAAAATATAAACGCAAAATTCAACTTATCAGAAGCAGCATTGGAATCTGAGAAAATGTCGAAGTAATTCAAAGGGGCTTTCTAAAATCTGGAATGATACAGGATTTGAAAATCATTGTTTGGAACACCGAAACAGACGAATTTAATTTTGAAGTTTCTTCTATTTTGATAGTGTTAGAGGAAAGACGGAACACAAAAAGAAGCATTTTGAAATTAGCACGTAAAATTTATGACGATGTGGGTGACGATTTTACTTCAAGAATTATAAGAGAGAGTTGTAGGATGGGATGATGACCTAAGTGAGGATTTGAAAATTAAATGGGATAACTCATGAAAGGACACTTTTAAATTGGAAACTTTATCAGTACCTAGATATTATTTCAAAACAGATCTCACCGAATTCCAGTTACATAGTGCTGCGTGCGTACCGGTTGGTAATGAGTTTAATGCAGACAGAACTGAAGCAAAGAATATGTACTGTTAAGAAGGAAAACTTCGCAGAAGCAGAAGTGGCTCCCTTCCAACGAAAAGGGAAACAACTGCGCATGCGTGAAATATCTGTCGCCAAAAAGCGCCAAAGCTCGAAGCTGAATGTCGAAGTTGATTTGGATAGTTTCGACCGTTACGTTTAGCAAGAGTTTAAACAAAGAATAGGTTCTTTGGTTTCAAGTAGTGATATGGACAATGGAAGTTCAACAGCCAGTGAAAGTGAAACTTCACCTAATATTTCATCATTTCCGAGTTTAAATTATCGAGACAAGTCAAAGAACAATTCATCTTACCCCGTGTTCCTCAATTTCCTATACACGTCGCGGAGGGGGAAAATGTCGGCTAGGTACCAAAGAACCGGCACATCACAGGGGGGAGGGAATTCTCGCCAACAGATTCCGTCGTCAAATCCCTTGGCGAATGTTCCCTTTTCTTTGTAGCGGCGCTGCAGACAAAGTGGTTTACATTACGTCTATGGAGCCTTTCCTTCTTTACATAGAGGTTCTTTGACTGAAGATAGCTTGGTAAAATTTAGACACACCGCAGTGCGTCAGCCAAGTTCGGAACAGACGGGAGAGGAAACAGAGAGACACTCGACTATGTGTATCATACACGAACCATTTCGAGCTACTTTCGACCCCCCACCCATTACTCAAAAAACTAGATGTACACATTTGCTATTTTGTATGTATAATAGATCCCCTTTGAACAAAATTTCATTAATCTGCCTCTTATAGTTATTGAATTATTAAGGTCTGAATAACTCATTTTTATCTTTCATTGACTGAGTGATTCACTCATCAAAAACTGTCATCTGGTGTAGATCACTTCTAAATGACATACACCAGTGATCCTCAGCCATGATAAGAATTTTGAATGTAAAATAAAATAGATGTACTACAAACACAGCAGTAGGTTTATTAAGGGATTAATTACCAGTTAATAATAAGAATACTTTTAATGAGAAATTTCAGCTCGATGTTTTTTGATAATTTCATTTATATTGGATCGTAAAAATGACAATGCTACTCTCATATCGTCTTCTACATTTAACATTCTCGATCTTTTATTCGTTTTAATATTGGTTAATAGTGAAAATCCGAATTCACAGAAATAAGATGCAGAAAATTGTAATATTATTTTTAAAGCTTTATTGGCCATCGTGAGATAATCGCATCTAATGTTAATCCAAAATGAATTAATTGATTCTTCCGAATATTTGAAAATTAAATCTCGTTATTATTAGAAAGCGAAAAGAGTTATTCCTCTTCATTCAAAGTTAATTCAACTACAGAAGTATTCGTTATCAAAAAGGGATTACGAACTCCATCAAAATTTTTTATATCTAAATTTGGAAAATTATGAATAATTCTCTCCTCTAATGTTGTCAAACGGTCAATAACAATTTTTTGAATAGTTTTCTTCCATAAAGTTATTTGTTTTTGGAATTCCACCAGTTTACCTGTTGAATTTAATATCTTTTCTTTCGGTCTTTGCATACTTGAATTTATGTTATTAAAAATAACAAAACTGTCTGATAAGCACTTTTGTTATTCGACACCATCAGAGCGATCGGCACCAATCAGAACTTCTCAATTTAAATTATATACTGAACATGAGCGAAAATGCTCCGAAATAAGCTGTCCTCCAGAGTACCCGAATCGGCTTGGATACCACAATTGGCTCGCTTATTAATGTTTTAAAAACCTAATTTTGCCAATTCTCATGTGTACCGTATACTAGAATTAAAACCATTTCAATTTTCACTATATACATTTCTAAAATTTTGCGGCACAGTTTAAGAATTTCGCCGCACACAAATGTGCCGCGGCACAATGGTCGAAAATCGCTCACTTAGATACTTGAAATTTGGCACCAAGGTAGATCATTAGGGATAAGCAAATGAAAAAAAATTAAAACGGTGCTACTTTGGTAGACGGTTGCACGGATTTTACCGATTTACGTTGGCGCGGTTTTTACAGTCTTCTGCCATCTTGAAAAACTCTGTTTTTACGTATTTTGCGCAGAGTAACGTATTCGAAACTTTAAATTTTTTGTTGAAAACGTTGTTTTTTAAGATGGTAGGCAAACGTAATTAAATATATTTTCTACAAGTATAAAATACTAAAGTAAGGTTAAATTATTACTTTCATAAAGCACAGAAATAGAATAAAAACACCGCTATAAAAATATTGCGACAACGTTTAATTGAATTAAAATATTACTTAAATTAAATATGGAAATAAAAACATCTTACCAACGTTTAAAAGAATTGAAATATTACCTTGTAACGTCCTACCTTCCTGCTGCTGTGTAGAACCTTGAGAGATAGAGATTGCACTGACGAAGGGTTAAACTGCCCTTTATTAAACTCTTTAACTTATTTACAATGCGTCAACTTGACGCTAACGTACTACGTCTCAACTTGGGCGGTAACTGAAACAGTATAATCAAACTTAAAATAAGAGATATTCACAAATAGTAGAATTACACTACAGGGCTCATGTGATCCTGTAGTAGACGAGTCTAGTGGCTGCAAGATACTAGCGCTTAAGCCATATTAAAACTAGCAGTATCTGCCAAACAGAAGTTTGCGTATAAGCACGCACGGCAATATCCCGGTCTCTTCCTTTCTCTACTGGAACGTCGATATTTAACTTATTCTTCTACTGGTAGAAATTGCGTTTCTTGCGTGCGCTACTAAATCTAAGTATTCTGGCACTGACAATTAGGGGAATGAAGGCTTATAGGAAAGTAACTTAAAATTCTCTCTGGAGTGGAGAGAATGCGTCCTTTCCCTTATTTATTCATTTATTTATTTTTCTTTGGAAGCAACATAGCGAATGCGTAGGAGCACAAGGCGCCAAAGGGAAGCCAAGCTTCACAAAGTGGAAGAAGAAGAAGAAGAACTTAAAATTAAAATTAACTGGTTATTTAAAATAAATATAAATCCCTACATTTGTCCATGCCAGAATTTATCAGACTTGGATAAAGGTCCTTAAAGACCTGTTACGACCTGGTAAATTCCACAAAGCCCCGTTTACATTCAAAATACTAAAGTTTAAATTATTTGAGATGAAAATTTTGTCATCATCATAGTCCTGCTTGGCATCCTTTTGGGTTCCATCAAATTCTTCCAGTCATCTGGAAGGAACACTTTTGAATACATGATTCTAAATAACATGTAAATTTCACAATACAATCTTTTATTAAGTTCTAGCCTTTATTTAGCGTAGCTTTCTCAGCTTTTCCAAACATTACTGTTTTTTATGCCACAATCATTCAATTCACATTAATGCTTAAATTTTAAACTTTAATCCCCTTATGCCTCTCCACAAGGTGTGGTGTGAAAACGCAAGTTTTCTGTGTTACAGTGGACAAAATCTCCACCTAAGCGCACATCGACTGTTAGCACATATCAGCCTTCTTAGACAAACCCTAAATTCATTTGTAAATTCTCCATGAGCTAATAAACATGAAAATTAACTAGAGTGTCAGCGGAGAGCCCTACAAAACACATGCATACGAAATTATTTTCTACATTCATCTTAAACGCATGCAAGCTTTCGCTTCAAAATCGCATGACTTGATTTAACTACAATTTCTTTTCCGCGAAGTCAATTGACTACATTAAACTTTGAATGTATTCAATTTTTGTTGAAGTTTTAGCACTAAATACATATTATATCTGTTCTTTTGAGCTTTAAACTTTCATTAAAAGTATCATTTAACACAACAGATATTTCAACCTTTTACACACTAATTTTCAGACAATAGAGAATAACATGAAAATTTTGCTTGAAGGGATCCTTTTCTTCGCCAAAAGTGCGAACCTAAAATAAATTTTCATTAACAAGTACTAGCACCAAGCTAATTGTATCACGCCAGAATCTTTTGGCGAGTTAACATAAATAATCTTTCGACAAAGAAAACCGGACTACTAGTTATTTACATAACATAACAAAACAATTCTATAATAAACTATACTTTGTGCTTTCGTCAAATAAAGCTTAGTCCTCAATCGAGGCAATAGCTTTTACCTGTAACTTCGTATTGAACATTTTCATGCAATTTTACATAGCAGAAAAGATTTATAGAAAAATTCACTTTTTTTTAAAGCTTGGTATTCTGATATTCGCTTCACGCAGAAATCTGTCCATGTCGTGTGGTTCATCGACGAGACTTTCCGTCTCTGCTTCTTGTCCCTTGGTGGAATTGATTTTTTCTTTTTTCTCCTCTTCGGATCTCCTGGAGGTAGATCTTGTCTTTTCCTTTTATTGTGAGGCAGACTGGTTCTTTGTACATCGGTAGTTGACGACACTTGTCTGTAAACTCTTGGTTGTTTCGATTTTTGATCTATTCCTTCAACTTCGGCAGGCCTCTTCTTCCTTTTTCGACGGGTGGTCTTATTTGTGGTTTTCTCTCAGTCTGCTACCTCCTTGAAGTATCTTGGAGCTGTCTGCTGCGAGATCTTGTGACGACGCGGCGCTGCTTGTTCCTAGCCGGGACGTTTGTTTCACCCTTAAATTTTTTTTCTGCGTTGGATCTTCCACACAATGAGGTATTCTTTTCTCCGGAATTATTCGGTTGGTTTGGAAACTTGTAGCTTCTTTGGTTCTTCGCTTTTTTGCGGGTGCAGGACTTTGTGGTGCGGTGAGAATTGTGTCTGGGAAAGCCACCTTTTCTAAATCGGAAGCCTAGAAGAAATCATGTAAGACACCGAAATCTTTACGTTCGTAGTATTTCTTCAATTGATCCGGACTAGCCTTTATTCTATTTACCGAATCTGTTTTTAAGTAAATCACAGCTCCAACGATCTGCTGTACTACATAAGGTCTTTCAAATTTATGGGCGAATTTTGATACGACGTTTTCAGGTGCACTAGACAGAGTGAATTTTCTTTCCAACACCTTATTTCCCACTTTAAAATCTGATTCAAGGCGTCTTTTGTCATAGTAAAGTTTTTGTCGCTGTCTTGCTACATCTGAATTTTTTAAAGTTTCATCGATCAGCTTTTGAATATTTGCCTGTTTAAATTCTGGTTCTCGCTCTTGAACAAAAAAAAAGTTTGTCTAAAGGAGTCAACATCTTCCTACCCAGAAATAATTCAACGGGCGTTTTACCCGTTGTATCATGCTTGGCAGTTCTTAAAGCATAGGCTAGTTCATCAATGCAGCCATCCAAGCGTTTATGATAATTTTTAACATAGCTTCTAATTATTTTAACAATGTTTTTATTAACTCTCTCCGCGATATTTGCTCGTGGTCTCTACGGGACCATTTTCATATGCCGTATGTCAAGCCCTTTACACAGGTTTTCAAAAATTTGACTAACAAATTTCCTACCATTATAGCTTATTACTTTTAACGGTGCACCGTATTTTAAAATATACTTATGTAAGAACGCATCTGCAACTATTTTAGCTGACGTTCGCTTTAAAGAAATTATTTCTACCCACTTAGAAAAATGGTCTGCAGTTACCAAAAGATATCGGTTTTTATTTAACTCGCTTTGGGGAAAAGGGCCAAGAAGGTCTGTTCCAAGGATCTCGTTAGGAAAAGTCGCGCGAATACTATTTAGATGCCCCGCCGGGCTATAATTAACGTCGTTAATTAACTGACATAACTTACAGGACCTGACATACGCTGTTACTATCTTCTGTAGTTGCGGAAAATACACCGCTTCGCGTACTCTTATGCACCGTTTTCCTTATATCTAAATGACCCGCTGTGGGGCTATTATGAAGTTCCTGCAAAATACTCAACCGTAGTGTGGCGGGAATGGCTGGTTTGAGTTCTTAGTTTTCATTTGTTGATTTAGCTTGATTTAGTATAGAACAACAGATTATCTATGATCTCGTAATTTCGGGCCCTATTTCTAATTGCAGCAAGATCTACATGTTAAAAATTATCTGGATCCTTTAAATAAGCATAGATATCACCGAAATCTGGATCCTTCTGCAATTTAGCTGTAATTGTTTCACGGGAATCGTAAAACTTTAGAAGTTAACATAGCACATTTTATTTGATTCCCATTTTCATCCAGTTTTATTTTCCTTGCCGGGAGTGTCCTTAATTATTAAGTTGTATTCTTGTAACTTTAAGGCTCATCTAATTAATCTAGGAGTTAAATTCTTTCCAGAATATAATCTCAGAATATAATCTGCCTACGGCCGGATGATCAGAGTAGATTGTAACTGGGGCTTTTCCGAAGTATACCCTGAACTGTCATTAACACTGCTAACTTTTCCCTTTCTGTTGCTGTGTAATTCCTTTGAGTCTGACCTAGAGTTTTGCTAAAGAATGCCAAGGGTTGCCCTTTTTGAGTTAAGACTGCACCCACGGCGTAATCTGACGCATCCGCCGCAATCTCCAGATTCTCGTCCCCTTCCGGGAATTTTAACACTGGGGCATTAATTAGAGCTGTTTTCAAAAGCGGTGTTTGCCTCCGCTGTCCATGCAAACTTGGATTTCTAAACTTGGATTTTTTAACAGTAACAAAGGTTCAACAATATCGGCAAAATTTTGGATAAACGAACGATAATATGAGCACATGCCAATAAAGGATGAAATTTTTTTCGCAGTATTTGGAGGAGGATAATTTTTAATTGCTTTAATTTTAAAATCTTCCTTTTCGATGCCTTTAGCTGAAATTTTATATACTAAATATCACAATTCCTTAGTTGCGAATTTACATTTTGCGGCATTAATAGTTAAACCTGCTTCTTTTTAATAACGAAAAAACTTCGTGGAGGTCTTCCACGTGTTGTTCAATAGTATCACTAGTTATGATAATGTCATCGAGATAAATGAAAGTGAATTTTTCTAGGACGAGACGTAAAATTATGTCCAAAGTTGATGGGGCTCCGCAAAGTCCAAACGGCATGCGTAAAAATGCATAAGTACCCGATTTTGTAATAAACGCGTTTTATTCACATCTTCTGGTTTCATGGCTATTTGAAAATAGCCTGAAGTAAGATCAAGAATGGTCATATATTTTGTAAACCTAATTTTCCGTATTATTTCTTCTATTACCGGTAAAGGTAAATAGGGAATTTAGTCATGCTGTTAAGTTTCCAGTAGTCAGTCTCAAAACGATAAGCTTTTGGATCCGAAGGGGGCAAGTTATTTCTCTTTCTGCATAGTACAACTGGGCTAGCATATTCACTATTGATAGGAATAATTATTTTATCCCTCAACATATGTTTTATGTGGCGTTCTATTATTGCTTCTTTTTCCTTATCATAATGGTACGGTTTGCTTTACAAGGTTCGCTTGATTTTAGTTCTATCGCATGGGTGACAGTTTGTGTATTCCCTGGCTTCTCAGAAAATAATGTGCTAAAGTTGCTTACGAGTTGTTCCAGCTTAGCTTTTTCATCTTGTTTTAGATGTTGGAAATCAATGTTTGAGACTTCCACCAGCTTTGGCACCATATCCAAGAAAATAGAGTTTTCTGCAAAATTTATTGTGGCGTTCCCCGACCTGAGGAACTCTGTACCTAAAATGACATGGTTTTGTAAATTTTTAACAACAAAAAATAACACTTTTAGAGTTTCGTTTTTTACCTGAACGTTCAGTGATAGCTTTCCGACATATTCACAAACTTTCCCTTGTGCGGCAACAATTTCTGTGCTACAAGTTTTAAACAGTCTTATTCTTCGGAAATTTCGATAATAGAAGTTGTGGCTTACAAAATTTCCTTTCGCGCCGGTGTCGACGAGTGCTTCTACGGGTACATCGTTTAGAAGAATCTGAATTACCGGTAGTTGGGAATTCTTTACTACCACGGTATTTACATATAACTTAGAGGGATTTTGCGACGCACACGGGGTCTGAACCCTCAATTTCTCAGGCCCCTTTATTCGTTTAAATTCATTTATCTTCCTGATGTTTGCTGTGTGGGCTGGCGGTCTTTGGCTGTACAGTTTTCATTCTTGCTTGTTGACGGCCTGGTAGGAAAACGTTTTCCTCCATTGCATTTGTTTCTCTCTGCGGCCGGTTGTCGGGAGAAGTGCTGATAGTAACCCTGGGTAGGAAATCTAGAATTTTCGGCTATTCGCCGGTTCTGAAACTTTACGGCTAATTCGAATAATTCTTCCAGCGTTCTTGGGTTTCTCAGTTCCACGAAATCTTGTACTGCGGGTAATAATCTTGGTAATATAATTTCAATTACTTCATTATCGGACTTCCTTACAGCATATTCACTGGTTTGCCTTTACGAAGGATAAATTCGGTAAGGTGTTCAACTTTCCGTTGATAAAAGCTGTAGAGTTCGGCTTCCAGCTTCGTACGATCCTTCACGATTGGGAAGGCCTTCAGGAGTGCCGCTTTGAAATTCCCAAAATTGTAGGTGAGGCTTCCGACTTCCCCGAGTAAGAATTTTTCGATCCCTTTCCACCAAGATTCCGCCTGTTCTAGGAGGGCACTGGAGGTGTTGGCTATGTTTTGCCTTTCGGGTACCGGATACAACTGAAAGTGCATTTCCAGCGACTCTAGGAATGAAGTGACGGAGTTTTTACTGTCGCATACTACTGCTGGTTTGATAGCTGCTCGCATTGCGTGTATTAAAAAGACAAATCCATCCAATGGGCTTGTTACCATCAAGTCTACAACTTCTGTATCTAGCAAGAATGATTGTCTGTCCTGATTACTATCCATTGGATTCGAATTAGAAGTTTCGGCGCCAGATGTAATGTTCTACTGTCCTGCTGTTGTGTAGAACCTTGAGAGAAAGTGATTGCACTGAGGAAGGGTTAAAACTGCCCTATATTAAGCTCTTTAACTTATTTACAATGCGTCAACTCGACGCTAACATACTACGCCTCAACTTGGGCGGTAACTGAAACAATAGAATCAAATTTAAAATAAGAGATGCATAACAATCAGATCATCAATAAAATCTGATAGTCTCTCAGCAATTTATGCTATAGGCAAGCCCGAACACCCTCCCTTCATAGAAGGCAAAGGTGGCTCGCCTATTAGGTTCCTCCATAACAAAGTGGCCACCAATTCTGGCCTTAGTAGTGGCCGAGCCGAAGTCGGCTGACGGCGCGACACTGGGGAAAAAAAATTTTGTAACAATACTCCTCCGAAATGGCTTGACCGATTTTTATGAAATTTTATATGTATATTCGGAAGGTCTGAGAATCGGTCGTAATCTATTTTTCATACCCCTAAGTAATAAGGGTGGTCAAACCCCCCAATTTTTTTATTATTTTTTTATGATGTGACATTGAAAAATACATACATCCCTAAATTTTCACCCTTCTACCACCAACCCCTATTTTTAATAGCGATATTAGTAATTTAATAATTTTTAACCCTGGTCGATAACTGATAATTATCATTTGATCAGTTATACCCGACAGGCGTCTACCGGTGAAATTCACTCCAATATGTTGTCCACATCAGATTTTTTTCAGAATAATTGAGAGCCAACAATAAAATGTTATTGCCTGTTTTATGAACAGCCTATGAGATTCAAATGTAAATTAATATTATGCATTACAATGAGTTATGCTGCACTAATATTATTATGCCACTTTCTGCATTTTACATATCTGTAGACAGGATAATTATAATCCTACGAGTTCGCATAGTGCCAAAATACTAACTGAATACCGTATGTAACTATTATCACGAATCCCTATTATACCCACAGATGTGCCAATTCAATTTAAACGTCTTCAATTTCCAATCAGATTGGCATTTGCAATGACTATCAATAAGTCTCAAGGCCAAACGCGTTTAATAATACACATAACAATAACAATTCATTAATCCAGTAATGATAAATTGTCTACACGGAATAAATAAGCATTCACATAATGCATGTAATATTTGATGTTCATAGAACAACCTGTACATCCTGACAGTGCTCCTGTCAAGCGGAATGACAGTGGTACACTGTGTATAAATCAAAAATTCGTTAAAGTTTTACAGAATGTGAAATCGATAATAAAACAAATTCCAAATTTCAAATTTTGGCTTCCAGATGCCCATATTCGGGTGGAAACTTTCAATATTCAAAATCTGATGGCTCTAGGTACCTTTGTTTTATCACAATGCGACAAACATACATACAATTATACAGGTTCTTCATTATTTAATTTCTTTAAAATGTCCGATAAAAAGTTAATAAAATTTATTCTAGTCACAAGAAATATAACAAAACCCTGCATTATTTCTCAAAGATATTCGTACAATATCACAATATCACGCAATATAAACAGTAACTATATTTTAAACTATTAAAACGTTAAATAGAACGCAATCCAAAGCGCAGAGGAAGCTAATTCGAACAACGAAATTACAGCAGCGCAGTAAACAACAGCATTTCACTTAAAACAGCAACTGAGCTGAGATGTTTCTTTCGGGTTTTTATAGATTTAAATCGGCCGACGAGACAATTCTAGCAATTTCTGGAAAGCAAAAAGAGTGGAATTACGGTTACGGCTAGTCAGTTACATTTATTAAAATTAGAAAAAGTAAATTGCGGAGATAAACTTTTATTCAATGTTAAATGCACGTACTCTTTCTCTTAAAATATGTCATGCGCTGCATTGCACGAGGAAATAAAACAATTGTAATTATAATTCTATTAAAAATATCTAACTAAACGCAAAATTCGTAACAATATGAAAAGCTGAATGTGTTTTCTGAATTTAATCTTTTTCACTTCTGCCACAGTTAGCAGACCCGATCATATAAGTTAATACTTTGTTTTCTTTTGTCTACTGACAACTCAGCAGCACCTTGTGTGACTGTTACGGCTAAATATTTGATTTAATCTCATTTCCGTTGTTTATTTCAATGATTAATTTTAACTTGGCTTCCCATTTAACCTTGCATTAGTACTGGACGGAAAAGAACAAGTCAGATTCGGAATACAGACCATCTTTCATGTTCAACTGAAGTGAAATCTTTATGGTTTATACTAGTATCACAGAAGAGACAGTATATCCTTTTTCTTTTCTTTTATGTAGAAAATAAGTTTAGATTTATAACTTCGTCTTTCCGCTTTAATGTTTCCTTCAGTTTGAAAATCTCGAAACTGGCCGAAAATGCTTCCACAAAATATGCTACAATAATTGTCTAAGGTATTTCTTCCGCCTTCTTGGTATGCCCTCGAGGTGTAGTGGTCAGCACGCTCGACGCGTAACCGAGAGGTCCGTGGTTCGATTCCCGGCGAAGGCGTTGCTCAGTTTTCATTCCTCCTGCTTCAAGAATACCTAATGACTCTACAACTGGCGCCCGAACTAAAAGGTGGTGAATGATGATTCTCTACCACCAGGATTTGGCGATTGGGTCCCCCAATCCCCAGTCGCCCTTTAAAAGCTGTAGTATGTAAAGTATTTCTCCCGTCTTCGTGGTGCAGTGGTCAGCACGCTCGACGCTTAATCGAGAGGTCCGTGGTTCGATTCCCGGCGAAAGCGTTGCTCAGTTTTCATTACTCCTGCTTCAAAAATACTTAATGAATGTACAACTGAATCGATGAGAAGAAATAGAAATTTAAAAAAGAAAAAAAAGAAGATTGTTTGAAAGTGGTCATTGCTTACTCTCCAAACCTTTGGCCATTGATTTGAAGATCTTAACATTCCTCTTAACCTGTGATTTGATTTAGAATTTTTATATCTGTTATTGAACGTACATGTTTAGATAATTTTTTGTTTAGAGCCGCCCGGACGGTATAGTGGTTAGGAGAGCCTAATGCGATATCTAAGCACCCAGGTTTGAATCCCGGAAACGGCATGTATGTATATGTAGTGTATTTGTGGCATGGGGACACTCTAAATACATGGCGAGCCGAAAGTCCTCCCGAGAGGTTGTGATAGGGTAAGTGGGAGAGCTTGAGCCCCGTCCACCCCCATCAAAACTGGGGAGGAACTAAGTGAAGTCGTTCATTTGTGTGGTCCTCAAGGCTCTAACCAATGACAAGCGCAAATTTGCTCTCTTACCACGATGAATTTCGTGGGCTTGTTTTGATATTGCTGTCAGAAAGTAAGATAAGTCACAATACGGCAAGCATTTTTCTCCTAACAAAATATCAAAGAAATCCACATAGAATACACAAAACATTTATGGTACACATTCTTTACAATAATTTAAGTGTGTAAAATGTATACAGATCTTGACCATTAACAGCAGAACTATAAAAACTTCAATTAATAAAGTATTCTCCCTTAGTAACCAAATCCCTTAGTGTTAAATCCTGGAATGAACTCATTCTTCTCTGTTTTATATCTTTGTGGTTTCAGAAATAATTCGTTGTCATTTCTTTTCAAATACTTCCGAAGATGATAGTTGTCGCTTTCTTTCTTTCGTCTTCTAAAATTAGGAATGGTACTTTCTGCAGAAACTTTTCCTGTTTGATTAGTTGGGGAGTTATATGCAGGTTCTCTATGTCGTCTCTTAAATATCCGCTCATAATTTAGACCGTATTTTTCACTGGAGCCTGGTAGCCCAGACAATCCCATGAAATCTTTATCGTTATGTCTTCTGTAAGCTAACTGAAAGTTTAGAGGATTTTGTGGAAAGAGCAGGTTTGTAGTATCTCCTCTTAGACCGACATTCATGCTGGGATTGGAACTGTCTTGTAGTACTGCAGATGTCTGATACTGTTGGGTGGAAATCTCAAATTCGGACGGTAGGTTTTCATGAAATCCACCTATATAAGTAAATGACATTTAGCGCTAAGGCAAATACAAGAAATAAAAGAAAAATAGACTAGACTAGAGTAAACTATTTAAATGAATTCTAATAACACCTTTATACTCTACTGGTTCAGCAATTAACCTTATCTACATCTAGTATTGTTAAGCCTTCTTGACTGATTAATAGCTTTATTTTGCGTAACGGCTACCTGTGTAACAATAATTGATTACTATTGTTGCGTGCGTACGGGTTCGTTATGGATTGAATGCACAAGTCGTTAAAACGTTAACAAAAATTTATTCTTTCCACAAGAAATAAATCAAAATGCTGAACTATTTCTTCAGAGATATTCGCACAATGTCACAATACCTCAAACGTTTAGCAAAAACTCAGTTCAAAACAGATAAACTAATTCTATCTCACAGCGAAATCGGTACAGCATAACGTAAACAAACAGCAGTTCGCTTTAAACAGCTACAACTACAACAGCAACTGAGATGAGGTGCTTCAGTTCGGCTTTTATAAGCTTTTTAATTATCAGTAGAACAATCTCGATTTTTCTGGATGGCAACAGTAATTACGAGATATTTATCTATTAAACATTAAATACACTACGCTTTTTTTTTAATATGAAATCCGTAACACTATTATCGATACCTAACAATTTGTTACTCTTCATTTTGGTCATTCAACTTGAAATATGTTATTTATGTCCTCAATATGATAAATAATTTCATTTACAATTCTTTCCCTGTTCTTCAGGCTCTGGTAACCTAGTCTGAGATTCAACTGTTGGACGTGAGGAATCCTTTTTCCTTTTATTCTACTAGTATTTTGCTTTTCCTTTACCCGCAGTGATTTTGATATATCCGAGTTCGTAAAATACTAAAGAACCATTTCGGATCAGAAAACACAGAAATTCAACTGTGCTCGGATGCTTATAAGCACTCTGTACCGCACCACGCACATAAGGATTGGATAAGGCTTCCGACGGCATCATTTCCTCTACGCTTAGGAAGCCTTGACTTTGTTCGGGCTCGAGGGTACACCTCCATACCGTTTGTTTACATTTTGATAGCAGTGCCGAAATTACAGGGTGTTTATAAAGTCCCGGGCCCATTTTGATGTTTAGTAACTCATAAAATAATAAAGATAGATTAAAATTAATAACATAAATGGTTAGATAGACTCAAAAAGTTTCATGACCCTTGTCAATGAACTTCCACGTGTGCCCCCTTCGTCGCACGGAGAATATCAAGTCGATATTAAATTTCACACCAGGTACCGGCAAGCATGTCGGCATCCATAAAGGCTATTGCGGTTGTCATTCTGGCTTTTATGTCCTCCATGTTCGACACTCTCCTCCTGTAAACGTTGTCCTTTACAAATCCCCAAAGGAAAAAGTCCAGCGGCGTTACATCGGTTGATCTGGGTGGCCAAGGAATTGGACCTCCTAGCCCAATCCATCTTCCTGTAAAATGGTCATTCAAAGAGCTACGAACGATGGTACCCCAATGAGGTGGTGCACCATCTCGTTGCAAAAAGACATGTGGTTGAAGCTCTTCTAGTTGTGGAAATACGAAGTTTTCCAACATGTCTTAGTATACGACTGAGGAGACCGTCTTTTCTGTAAAAAAGAAAGGCCCAATGACTCGGTCGTGCATGAGTCCACACCACGTTTTAAACTTTGGGGAATCCCTCTGTGCCTCACGGTATTCATAAGGGTTTTCAGATCCCCATATGCGCACATTATGGCGATTAACAATGCCAGAAAGATGAAAGGCTGCTTCGTCGGAGAACATTACAGAAAAGTACAGATATTTAGACTGGAAAATGAAATTATCTGAAATTATCTGAAATTAATCACACGCGCAGACGATATTTACAAAAGTAAAGATATTCAAACCTGAAAAGGAAAATATATAAGTTATTCTATCAATAAATGCCATAAGTTTGTTTATATCTTCATTATTTTATGAGTTATTAAACATCAAAATGGGTCCGGGACTTTACAAACACCCTGTATTATTACGTGGGCTGTATTTTTGTTGCTGAGATTACACTTCTTACAACACTGTAGTGGGTAAATTTAATATAAAAAAATATAGTTTCCCCCTCCCTTGAGAGAGAAAAAGTATTTCTTCTCGTGCCTTACGAGAATCATTTGCGCTTTGGCAGCTGAGGATGATAGTTCGGTAAGACCATCAAAACCAGTCCCCTGAAAATTTTTAAATATAACGCTAATTTTTGTTGTTTGACTTCAAAATTAACACTTTTTCGGCGTGTTATTCTAGCTTAATTAATGGTGAGTATATATTTACACTCTTGCATAAATTATATTTAATACATTACTCAAAATAGAATAATTTTTACCTGTTGTCGGGAGGGCCTTCCCATCCAGCAAGGTGTTATAAAATCCTGCGTCATTTTTACTGTCTCTAGGAGCCATTCGGGCAGGAAAAGGTAATGCCTTACTTCTGAGGACATCCCTCAGTTGTGACTGCCCCACTTTGAAAGCTTCCTTCGAATAGCGTTGTTGTTGAAGCTCATCTTTAAAAAAAGACTTTGCAGGCTTTAAATTTTGAGTTAAATTCTTCGGAGATTCTAATTTTAGCTGATACCAACTTGGATACTCTCCAGGAGCTTGATTTAAAGCTGCATTTCCTTGCATTTGAGACCTAAATATATCTCCGTAATGTTCTTGCTCATTTGGCTCATAAAAGGGATCCTTCGTTTCTTTGCCAGGGTCATCTATCCGATCGTTTCGAACTTCTTGTGTTTTCCCATAAGGATTTAATTCATTGATTTGAGGATACTGAGGATTATCTTGAATGCTCAACCCATTAAGAACAGGAAACTTTGGCATGAAAATCTGGATTTCACGCTCTTCTGGAAAAAAAACGAAAATTAGGAGTTAAAAGGAGATGATGGAACTTCTTTTCTTCCAAAAAAGTTTTATTTGTTCAATATTTAAAATTGAAAATAAACGAATTAGTATGTGAAGATACGCTTACCGATTTCACTTGATTAAGTGAACTAATATGCTTACAACTAGTGAACTAATATGCAAACGTTTTCACAGGTTTTTAATTAATAAATTCGAAACTCTTCCCATAAAACATTACAAATATGCGGTTTCAAATGAAATTCAATTTTGATATTACTTCATATTATTATTTTATCACAACGATTTTCGTAGTAATGACAAAGAACACTTCATAATAACGATTCACTTTATAGATCATAACGATTTTCAAATTCCATTCTTTCATTTTAATTTAATTTTGATGTCGCCGAAGTAAACAGCCGAATTTTACGAAATTTTATTTATCCGGCACAGCCCACTAATAATTGCCTTACATGTTACATTTTATATGTACATATGATTTCACTAAACTTATTTAGATATATACAAAATTCGTAACATATAGGTTTGTTCGGGAAGTAGTAGGATTGATTTTTTACCATCAAAACGTGGCGAAGGGGGGATGTTACTACGCTGATTGGGTTGTGGGAGGATCATAGCCACAGCGCAACAGTCCCCAGTCGTCTTCAAGTCTTCATGGAGTATAAATCGAGTTTGAGATAAGCCCCTTTCAAGGTACATTGTCATCTCCACAATGAATCGTTCGTTAGAGCTGCGTTACGCTGTGAAGTTTTGCGTCCAACTGTGTAAAACTGCCAGTGAGACCCATGACATGATCAGGATTGCTTATGGTAGTGATCTCATGCGTCGATCAAGTGTTTTTGAGTGGAAAAATCCTTTAGGAGAGCAAGTTGAAGATGAGTAACGGTTAGGACGCCCTTCAACGGCAAAAAGGGATGAAAACATTGTGAAAGGGCCAAATCTTTCGGACTCTGCCCACCTTGTAGAGACATTAGGCATTTTTGGAAGCAGGAGTCATGAAAAATATGCAAGGCCTTCGCCGGGAATCGAACCACGGACCTCTGAAATACCGGCTCAGTGTGCTGACCACTACACCACGAAGGCACGCTAAGAATGTGGGAGATATACCTTATATACTCCCCTTTTTAAAGGGCGACTAGGGTTTTAGGGGACCTAGTCACCAAATCTAATCCTGGGTGTGCATTGTGAAAATCCACAACCCTTTTAGTTCGGGCGCCACTGTAGAGACATTAGGCATTTTTGGAAGCAGGAGTCATGAAAAATATGCAAGGCCTTCGCCGGGAATCGAACCACGGACCTCTGAAATACCGGCTCAGTGTGCTGACCACTACACCACGAAGGCACGCTAAGAATGTGGGAGATATACCTTATAACCTTAGCTCAGAAAACAAAATGACCGCGTCCGTCCAGCAATCGCTTGACCAGGCAGACTTCATCACAGCAATGTGCCGAGCCAAATCACCTTTGCTGCCGTGGCCAAACGTGTCTTCACACAGCTTCCCAGCCAGCCCATAGCCCAGATGTCGCTCCTTCAGACTTCTTTCTTTTTTCCCGACTGAAAAGGGTCATGAAAGGAAGGCATCAAGGCTCGGTCCAGGCCATTCGAGAGGCCGTAACAAGGGAGCTCAAGTGCATTTCAGTTTTTGCGTTCCAGGGAGTCTTCAGTGATTCGCAGAGTCGCTGCAAACGCTGTGTTGTTGCAAAAGGGACATATTTTGAAAACTTGTGAGGTTTTACTTATTTAATTCCAAAGTCCAATCCTAGGAACCCCACAAACACTAACAAGCGAATAATCGCTTAAGTGTGTGAACAAATACGTAGGAATCCTTTATTTCTCAGAATTAATACAATCAGTTCCTAACTCGGAACATACAGCAAAGCTTCCACTTGGGCTTGAACTTGAATGAATAAGAAATTAAACTTAACTATGCTTAACTAAAGCTAACTAAAGATATAGCCGAAGCTATCAAGATTCTAAGTAGTTGGCCCCTAAATCTTAATTAAGTCGGCGAAGCTAAACAAGGGCCTAAAGAATAGCCGAGCGTAGCAAAGCTAAGACGTAGACAAAAGGCAAACGCGCACTAGTCAGAAACTCAGACTCTCTCGAAGTCGTTGAAACATCGACTTAAAATAATAATACTCATTTGCATTAACTGCGTTTCTGAAATTGCATTCTGGTAGGAAATTGTAAGCTGAAACTAGAATAGATAGAAAAGATTCATAAACTTAAAATAACAGTTAATAAAATTAGGATAAACCTTACAAACTATTTAGTCGATGTGTCAAAACTGTGAATAATTTTTTAAACAAATTCAGTCCTACTACCTTCCGAAGAAACCCTGCAACTCCCTTCTCAAGGACTGCACGTTTCGGGCAGCACAATCCCTGTACATAAAGCCATACTTATAAATAACCCTGTACAAGTAGGCACACTTATAAATAATCCCTGTACATGTAGCCATATTTATAAATAACGAAAATCAATAACTGAACACTAAACGCAATGCTAAAATAATAATTTCAATAAATAACATACTAGATCATATATACAAAAAATCAAATACTAGACCAACATACAAATGTATGAATTTACAAATTTGTATGCACATAGGACCATAATCTTAGTACACAATTTGCACGACTGTAGATTTTGGTTTGGTTTATGTGATTACGGAAAAGCTTCGAGGGCTGTCTGCCTAAGGGAAGGGATGCCTCCATGGAGGACTTTTTAATGGAAACTGGTTCGTATACACGTTACACATGTGGAAAACCACGAAAAAGCCCATCTGAACCTTGGAACTAAACTACCAGTATTCAGTGACTTAACTGCTCGGCCGCTGGTGGGCCCGAACGCATTTAGGCTTAGAATCTTTCGGATGTCGTTCAACCTGTTTAGGACTGTGTAAGGGAGTCCCAAGCTGACTGTAGTTTAGGGAAAAGGCCTTTGCGTTGAACTGTATTACATAATCGCACCTTGTCACCTTTGTTAAACCGACATCTTGTAGCTCTCGTGATCTCTCTCGTAATCTTCATCTTCTCTGTCTCCTCTCATGCAAAACTGTGCTTGACTTCAAATCCGCGCTTGAAGATCCTACACCTCAGGCGATAAAGGAGAATCCGGAAGGGGACCAAATAACATATCGCAAGGAACACAAAGGGCATCGGGGGGGGGAGGAATAGGCGATAATTAATAGCCGAAATAGCCATCAGCAATAGTTTGGTGAGCCTACATATTGGATTATTGCTTACTTTAGCTTCTACCTCTGATACCGCTTGCACGCTGTTTCGCTCTGTTCTCTCCCTATCGCAACACTATCAGAAGCGTAAATGTTCTTGGATAGGCACGATTAGAATGACAAGTAAATTGTGGCTGCAAATGTCAACTGAAATAAAGTTGAATATTTAATCTTACTTAGCTGCCAAGTTTCTTCTTCAACATGGATCTACGTTCTACGCCATCAGCATTTCTATGCCTTTTTCAACACACACACACATATATATATATATATATTAGTAGCATAAGGGATGCCCTTAAACTATCACAGATATTTTCAATCTGCAGTCTTTATCATCTTAAAATCCAGTAGTAGGAAACTAATAACTTAAATACAAATCTTAAATCAATGAGTTTCGTTCACTTGCTGTTTTAATGATGTAAGTATTTTAAGCTTTTAACCAACAAAAAACATGCAAATAAATAAGACATATATGAATAAATGAAGTTAAGAAGAAAACACGAAAAGATTTCAAATAAAAAATTTATATCTGTTGAAACTTAGCTGAAATAGATAGTAAACAAATGCAATTAATTCTTACTTACTTATGTACAGGAAGTTTCCTGGTTTATCAGCTTTCTTCTCACTTACATCCATATTACGTAGATCAAATGAGCTATTTTTTTCGTGCAGCCTTTTACTCCTATTCCGACTGTTTCCGGTATATAAATAATGAATCGTATATTCTCTTTCTTTTCCGGAATTTCTGACGCCATTCTTCTCAGCGCTTTCTTCGGACCTGTTCTCCTTCGGGTAGGAATTAGTTATGACTTCAAAGACATTCGCAGCTACAGATCTACGAGTTTCGTTAAGTTGTCTGTTTGGTCGCAAACCAATGTGCATCAATTGCTGCACTTTTTCAGCTGCATCCACGTCATTCAGAAAAGAAATTTCTGAAGCAGAAAACGTGAAATTTAATATAGAACGGAATTTTGAAATGTAATATACTATTAGTAGTTGGAATAATTTGGAGAGGATTTAACTTAGCAATCTTTGTTTAAGATTTAACTAAGCAGAATTAATATAAATTTCCCTGGTCAGCCAATTTCCAGTACCTTCAAAATAACAAGAAATTACAAGAAATTTCCAGTTCAAATAATACAGCTAATATTAGAAAAAGAGTAAAAAATAAATTTGTGGGTGCTCCTTGGCGAAAACTGGCGATTTTTGGCGGTACATGGATACCGAGTTTGTGCAATTCTTTGACTTCTTATTTTGGCTTTGGGTAGCGGCAATTTTTGCTCGGTACCCATGTACACATCGACCTATTTTTAAAGAACATTAGAGAATTACACAAACTTGGCACTACGCACCCCTTTCACTTCACCAGCCTCACCCCATGTATACATCGATCTATTTCCACTTAAAAAGTCAAAGGAGCGACCAATTCTACATTAGAGCCAAACAAAAAATATATAATCTCAATAAACTGCATTTTAAATCAAACAATGAAATAATATGAAAAAGGAAATTCATCTTAGCACTACACAAAGCAAATATCCACTTACCTTATTTAGAAATTTCGGTGTCTTCAGTCAAACAAAATTCCTTAACAGCATCCGAAAACTAAAATTATCTGAACTAGAATCTGTAATAAGAGTCAAAATATCCTTCGTAGTGCCGCTATCCTCCGACGTTCGACCATACGCATTTCCTTCCTACAAACAGGACACTTATAATGGCTACTACGTAAACCTTCATTTACTCATCAGTCAATTAACGCTTTTTTCCCTTTCCTTCCAAATCGTACAGAAATTCCAATTAATATTACCACAACAGCCATTTTACTGTAGAAACCACAAAATAACCAACATACTTCCTAACCAACATCCAACACAAAAGCCCTTACAAATCTTTTCCATCATTCAAATTCACCGCAATCACGCAACCAATTATGTCATAATAGGGTTTCCATAACATTCAACTACTCAGGTTACCATAAATGAAACAACTTAGCGATAGTCCAAGGGACACCCTTAAATATACTCTAACTAGAAAAGATATATGCAGTTTAAAGAAAAATTTCTCATATATGTTCAAAATAAGTTAATACAAGTACAAAGATTATGCAAATATTTTTACTTCCAATAAATTTAAACCAAAATGTCGATTTAAGAAATCATTATTAGTCTTAAAATAACCAAATCCGCAAATTCTTCAATCGTCAATATTTTTTTCCTTCTTTTTTAAACATGTTAAGCTTTTAAGCTTTCATTCTGTCTGCTTCCGTTTGGGGCTCTTTTAACCAAGCTTCACAACCAAAAATGAAATTAAAAATAAACAGTGCTTACATATTATCGCAGCCACCTGAGTAGAATTGCTAAACTCCGGTAATCAAGCGCAAATTCGGAATACACCAAACTCTGGTAATCGCGGGCAAAGGTAACTATTCAGGCAACCATGCGCATGGCAAATATTCAGTTTCTAAATGTCGCCATTTTCGTATGCATTCTTTTTGTTGTCTTCCAACAACTTTTATAAAAAAATTATGGTTATTTTTTGTCTTAAACTAGATTTTAAAATTTGCGCTTGTAGGAGCTTTCTATAATAGAAGAAAGGGTGGTGACACTTCTGCAGGAATACCTTATTCTGTCGCAAAATCACCAGAGAAAGGATGCTTCGGCTTCTTTCTGAAAGCGATCGCTACGAAATTTCCACTACAATAAAAACAAAAGTTTGTGACTAGATTTATTGATTGTCTTTTGTAATAAATGTAATTAAAACGTAGAATATGCATGTACTATATCATATGTAATTTTTAGAATAAAAGTAATTGTTCTTTTTCTTCTGTAAAATTCTCCGAAGTGGTTGCGATAATACGTTCAGTACAAAATAAATTTGAATACAAGTATACCTTAAAAAAAAAAAAAAACCTAAAGGATAAGAAAACTCGGTCTGCATTCACAATTCATTTGAATTTTACGCAAAAATAAATTTTAATTTAAGAATTTAATTAATAAATTGTCTTCCTTCCTAATATACAACTTTTAAAGATATTTACATATCATTCTGAATGTTCAAATAATGAAGGAATACTTATGATAAGATTTTTATGCTATAGTAGCAGCCAAATTCCACGAATGTTGATGAAGATGCCTGAGCGACATATTGGTTACCTTAGACTGACTTTTTCCTACTGAGTCCGGACTTGATTCTCAGGTATGGTATGAAAATGATGGTGTTCGGAAGTTATCGATCTTAGATACTTTGATTATAAAAACTTTATACCTAAATATGATAAGATTTGAAATATTCTCTGAAATGACTTTTTATGTAACAATATAATTATAGATTAAACTAATGATACTAATCGAACTACAAATGTCTAAATAAGTAATATAAAAGAAAATAAGTCCTAGTTGATTTGATTAATGCATTCACTCAACATTCATATTGCTGCGTGCGTATGGGTTTGTAATGAACTGAAAGCACACAAAACCCCTAATAGCTTGATATAATTTATTTTAAAAAAAATTTAAAGATCTGGAACTTTCCGTAAAAGTACTCGCGTAGCTCTTCTCAGTAGGACAGAGCACAATCGATAGTAGTAGTAGTGCTAAACACGACGCAGTGAAAAGCGCATCCAAAGAGTAGCACGGATATCTCTCAATACTTCGAAGTCACTTTAAACTAAAAACTGGAAACAGATGCTCTTCTTTGGTCTTAATAGGTTTCCTCAGCCGCCGGTAAATCTTCCACTTCTCGAAATTACTGGAAGGCTTATATGATTAAATTCATATACACTGGTTATCATAAATTACGGAAAAATCACGATTACTGAAAAAGTTACATGTAGAATTTTATGAAACTTACTCACAATATACAACACATTCTAAAGTATCAAAATGACATAAAAAGAAATTACCACACAATTATGCTAGTATAGAAATCAGCACATGTATAAAATGAACAAATCGAAGGTGTCAGTTTGCTATAAGAAAAAAACCTTCAATATGGAATATGATCGCCTCTAGAAGCAATACAGCATATACAGCGATGTGTGATGCTTTCTATTATGCGGTCTACCAGTTCCATAGGAAGCAAGAGCCATTGTTCTTGCAAAGCAATTGAAGCGCGACAAGGGTCTGAGAGGGCAGATTGAGAGCAGCTAGACGTCTCCCTAAAGCATCCCAAACGTGCTCGATAGGAATCAAGTCCGGGGATCGAGCTGGCCACTCCATGCGCATAATAGTTTCCTGTTGAAGATAATGATCTACGATGCGAGCCCTGTGTGGTCTTGCGTTGTCGTCCGGTAACAGGAAAGCATCACCTATTGCCCTGGCATATGGGCACACATAAGCACCAAGGATGTCATATCGATAAACCTAAGCATTCACGGTTTCCCTTGGAAATACATGGAAGTCTGTGCGTCCACCCAAAGAGATGCCACCCCGAACACAGACACCACCTCTTCCGTATGCATCTCTTTCATGGATGTTTGAAGGATGATAACTGGTTCCAAGTTCTCTCCATATCAAATAATGCCTACTACCGCTTTTTAGACTAAACCTGACTCACATTTAGCCGTCTGACTACTTCTGTTTGACTCTGTCCTGCCTCTAGTCTCCCAATGGCTCTCCATCGCAGTTCTGCAGGCAAATGATGCCTGGGAGTCTTTGTTACGAATTTTCTATATCAGATTTCTGAAGTCACTATCATAGTGAAATATGTGGGCTTGCTCTCAAACATGGACTTTTATGCTCCTCGCAGATGACGTATTCCGAGTGCAGCGCCACTAATTTGCATATTGCAGTTTTACTTAGCTACTCTTATTTGGTACATATTGAAATTTTACACCGTTTGGCTAATTTTTGAGGGAGTTATCGATATTTTTGTAATTTTTCCTTAATTTATGATAACCAGTCTATATAGGCCTCAGTTGCAGTACCAATAATATTTATACAGAGATCCAGACCAAAACATCGCCAAATGGCCGGCAAGTGTGTCCATTTTTGATGATTTCTTGCCAAATTTGGCCACAATAATTAATCGCCAAAACCGTCCCCAACTTGATGATATCTCGCCGATTTAGAGAGACAGCCATTTACATCAATATCAAAGAGAATTGTGCCTGTAATCTTATTTTTCCAGCGAAGCTTCATCCCTTGAGGCATTTCAAGTGACATCATACAAAAAGTACTGCAATTTTACGCATAATTTTATAAAGTATTTCTCCCGCCTTCTTCACATGCCTTTGTGGTGTAGTGGTCAGCACACTGGGCTCTTATTCCAAAGGTCCGTGGTTCCAGTCCCGGCGAAGGCTTTGCTCATTTTACATGTCTCCTGCTTCAAAATAACCTAATGACTCTACAAGTGGCGCCCGAACTAAAACAGTTGGTGGACGATGATTCTCCACCACCGGAATTTGGCGATTGGGTCCCCTAATCCCCTGTCGCCCTTTAAACGGGGGACTGTATAAGGTATTTCTCCCGCCTTTTTCGCATGCCTTCGTGATGTAGTGGTCAGCACGCTGGACGCGTATTCCAGAGGTCCGTGGTTCGAGTCCCGGCGACGGCGAAGGTATTGCTCCTTTTTTATGTCTTCTGCTTCAAAATAACCTAATGACCCAACAATTTGACTAAAATTATTTACATACATGCAAAATTCGTAACAATGCTGAAATTATTTCAAATTGCAATGGGGAATGTGGGAAAGATGTTCAAAGTGTGCAGATTTACTTTACCTTCACTTATGCGATTTCTATCTATATATGTTGGCGAGCATAACGAGGTAAATATCAAACAAGTAAAAATGAGCAATGAAACCAGTTGATACATCTTCGATTTAGTCTGGTAACGTTAGACGTTTAAAAGAAATTAAAATGTAGTTTTACTCAAAATGAATTACTAAACGGAGCGTTGTTAATAAATGCTTCTTTTTAAATGGTAAATAATTTAGAAGCATAACAAAATGGTTCAATGCCAACCATACTCAATAAATTTCATTGTATGTGAATTAAAAGCTAAATACTTCTGTATTTCACGTTCAGAAGCAACGCTTAAACGATCATTAATTGGTAAAAAAATAAGATCAAAATTCTGTCTTTATTATTTTGACCTGTAAAATGATTTAATTTTGTTTACATTTTCTTACAGGAAACCTAAAATTAGATCAAAATTGCCGAAAGCAAATAAATGGTTGTGAAATTTAGTTAGAGATTATTTTGCATCGTAAATTGCCTGCAGTAAGGATCAGCATATATTTGTCATGAAGTCTCTTCCTTTTTCAGTATTGATAAAAACTACCGTAATCTGCTAATTGTCATTGTGGCAACATCAGTTGCAATACTGAATCTCCATCTGTTAAACTCTTTACGTTGCGATTTTCATTTTGTTCAACTGGCAACAGTAAAATAAGTTGGAAGCAGCAAAAAACCTTTTGGATCGAAGATGCACAAAATGTTTTGCTAATATTAAAAGCGTATTGTACAACTCATAAATTTATTTCACTCTAATCAAAGGGCGCAGATCATTTTAACAACAGTTGCATCTGAATTTTCTTTAGAACTGACTGAATTGAAGATAGGAAAGTCTTCTTTTCTTTTGATGGGGGTTTTCGTTTCTTGTATTTTTGGCGTTTCAAATCTTCGTTTGTAGACTGAGCAACCGCGGTAGGAGCTTACATGCTTTCTTTACAGAAATAACAGACGGGAGATTCTTCTGGTTTGAATTTACAGGTATTTGTGCGGTGATGGCTTGAACATTTGCAGCAAACTTCTTTTTTATAACAGTTATTTTGTGAGTGTCCATAAGCTTGACATTTAAAACACTGAACGGGTCTTCGAGTTTTCGGAGTGTATTTTTCGATCTTAACGTTAAAGTTGAAAATATTATTTACATTGTGAATGGCGTCTCCTTCAGGGGTTCTTTCAAGTTCGATAAAGTAAATTGGAAGTCTGATATAAGAATCTTCTTGTTTTTTGGTGAAATGCTTAACTTTTAAGACGGGAAATTTTCTTCGTTGTAAATCTTCAAGAATAGCTCGTTCTGAGAAGGTGCGCGGCATGTCTTTTAAAATAACTTTAACTGTTGGACTTGACTTGATAGGTATGGAATTCTATTTGGGATTTCTTCAGGAAATTATTTTGATGATCTTCGGAGGTATTCGTAAGTAAGTGAACATTTCTGGCTTTCATGTTACTTGATACTAACGTGATTATGCAGGGTTTCTACTGCGGCAACAGTACTTCCCTGCAACCTGAGATGTTTCCACGATGGACATGGTGATGAGGTTTACATGAGTAGATCCTTAGATGGGAGATGAGCATTCAAAAGAAAGAAAAAGGCCCCAAAACATGTCATGGGGAAGTGAAGAATCTGCTGGTGCGGGCTTGGAGGTAGATAGTTTTAGCTATTTTGACTTAACATATTAAAGGCATGAGCTGTAAAGTGTCGAGCATAGTACTCATCGTCGATGATTACATTGTTTAGCACTTCGGAAAAATCAGCAAAGTAGTTATGAATGGCCTTTTTGGTACAAATTTTCGTTCAATTTGTTGAGGTAGGTCTATGTTCAGATCTCTACGAAGATTTTTGTTCCTGACAAAGTAAGGTGCTCCAGTAATTAGTCGTAAAAGTTTATTTTAGATGGTTTGCAGTTTTTTAATTTCGTTATGTTTTGCATTTGCCCAGACAGGCGAGGCAGATGAAAAAATGGGACGGATGATGGTGGAATAAATACGCTTTTTCCCGGTCATGCTGAATCCTGAGTTTTCTGAGAGTAGAAAATAAAGTTTCCGCATGATACCGTAGATTTTTTTCCCTGGTAGTATTGATGTGCGCTAACCAAGTGAAGGATCTATTAAAAGTGACACCCAGATATTTGGCACTGGTTAAGAAAGAGACTTGCTTTCCGAAGAGATAAATAGAGTTATTAATAGTATCCCTGGGCTTGTATATTCTGATAAGGAGGATTTGGGACTTATCAGGATTTATATGTGTTCTCCCCGTCCGACACCAATTTTCGACTGCTGTCATTTTCCCTTGTAACTGAAGGATTGCGTTGTCGGATTTTCTTGATTTTTGGATGAGTGCAATGTCATCTGCGTAGCATGCCAGCAGGAAATTATGATCACTAGAGAACGTAGGAAAGTCGAACACATAAATTAAGTAATACATGGGACCTAAAATGCTTCCTTGTGGAATTCTAGCATGTATGGGATGAGGATCAGATCTAATATCGCCTTGCCTCACTGAAAAAGTTCGATGTTCTAGGAAAGACTATTAATAAGGATCAGTTGACGAGGAATTTGAAGCTTAACTTCTAAAGCCGTATTGCTCATTTGGGAGAAATCCTAGAGATGTGGTGGTAATCTGGTATAGATGAGAAGTTAAGAATCCTTCCCAGTGAGAAAGGAGGTCTATAGGTCGATAACTTGATTTATGCATGATTGTATTAAATTCTTGGTTTTTAGGAAAGTTAACTTTTTCTTTTCGTATGCGTTTTGCCTGATTTGATTTCTGCTCAGTATTCGGGGTTTCTTTGAGAAAATCTTGTAGTTTATTTTTATCGCTCATCATAGATGAGGTGGAGTAGTCAGATTCACAATCCGTTTCGTCATCGTAGTCACTATCATGCCTATTATGCCAGAACTTATCGGGTGTTTTTTTGGCTGGCTGCCATTAGGAGAACAAGCAAAAAATATACCTACAAGAGACAGAGATGCGTTGTAGCACGAAGCTTGCCAGTCTTGAAAAATGTGTTAAAAAAAATTTTAAAAAAAAAATTGTGCGTAAATCGACGTAATATCGCGCCATCTCAACCCACGTGATGTCAACAGAATGGCAACAAACAGAAATTTCTTACCGGAGAGAGAAAATTGCACGTTTTTGCAAACTAGTCGTATCTTTGGGCTCCGGCGTTTAAAATTTGTAGTTTTTATATAGTTGTTGGTTATAAATCTTCGAATTGCAATGTTTATTTCATGTAACGTTTCTGTTTTAGCTGCTGGTGTAGTTTTCCTGGCATTCTTACGGCTACATGTTACGGCAAATCATTTACTGAATAGACGGGCCGATCGACATAGCCCAGTGATATTAGGTATGAATTTCATAACTTCTTAAAAATGTACATGTGGATAGTAAAGAAAGCTGTTTTTCTTTCCTTTTTTATTTCTCTCTCTCTTTTTTCCTCCATTTTTAGTCGATATGCTTTTTCTAAATATATGCATGTGTATATTTTAAATTTTTTAATCGAATCAGTTAAAAATATGCATTACATTTAGTACATATTTTAAACAGTAGTTGTAGCTGTTCCTTGTTATATTCAAAGTTAACTTTCAGCGACTGAAATAATTAGAAATCGTATTATGTAAATTTGGTTTTAACTTCGTGTTCAGTCTTTGGACCATATATTTCGTGTTTTCAACTTATTTTAGAATGCGTGAAAGTGGTACTAAAATAATCAGGTTCTTTTACCAACGTCAGTAATACAAGTTAGTGATTTTTTTTGGCTAATCTTTGGAATATGGTAACTGGTAGTTTGGCGACATTTTAGTAAGGCGATAAAAATTATAATAATAATAATAATTTTTATTAATTTAATGTATATGTTTATTTATATTTTAATTAGTGTTCTTTAATTTATTTATATTTTAATTAAATGATAGTCATTTTGTGCATTACGCGTTTGTAGCATTTTGCAATCCATTTCAGTACAAGTAAACCTGCATGGAAATAAGTTAAATATTTGACACTAAGTATTTGCAACCATTTTTAATGTTTGCCTTATAAATTCGCAGGTGACTTTTATAATGGATAATTTAGAGGGAAAAGAAAATTAATGTAATTTCTTGCATATTTCATTTATTTTATACGTGCAAATGTTCATCCTTGGAAAGGGTATATGCAAGCTGAACGCTGAACATATTAAAGCTTGCATAGTATACATACTTTTTAGCGATCAGGTAATTTCATATATGTCCTTTTTTACCAACTTCAAAGATTCACAAAATTTTCCTGCATTTTC
>KK117555.1:50899-103693 GCA_000611955.2 Stegodyphus mimosarum | reverse complement strand
TTACATTGTAAGAAATACTTTATTTGGTGCTGTTCTGTTATCGGGACCGGATTCAGAAATGTATGTATTTATGTGCGTATATGTATACGCATAACATACATTGGTACATACATATATACATGCATACATACATTTTTTAATCCGGTCCCGATAACAGAAAAGTATCAGAATTTCCTTTGTGTGTTGAATTATCTTTCTTTTTAAATTGTCATAAAAAATCAGATTGAACTCAAAATGGGCAGCATGTATTGTTCCTGAAAAAGAATTTATTAGAATTTTTTTTTGTTAAAATACTTACATTCATAATCTGGATGTAGCATATGAATTTCACAGAAGTAGTGTTTGAGTAAAACTCGTGTAAACAATAAGAATAGTGCTTTTTCAAAAACATGTCTAGAATTTTAGATGTCTAGAAGTTTAATTTTGCTCAAACTGAAAAATGTTATATTAAGATCTAATACTTAAAATTAGTACATAAGTGCATTTCGAATATCTTGATTTATATAAAAAAAAACCCCTATTTTCTTTCTATAAGTAGACACTTTGCTTTAGATGTCATGTGTGGTTGCGTGACTTTGCAGATAAATCTTCGCACCGATGATCACATGACTTTGCCAGTAGATGTTTTGAATATATGCTTATGCTATTTATTTTTCTGTTTATCTCTATAAATGCTATTTATTTAATATCTAAGTTTAAAAGTAGGTGTTTCAGTTCATTAACACGCATTTTCATTTATTCATATTAACACTATTTATTTGATTATTTTCTAAATAAATTAATTGCACCTGTAGTTAGATTAAAATAATTTTATTTTTACACAAAAATTTACAAAATATGCTCTTCTTCTGCACTTATGGCTCACATTATCCGATGTATGTTTACATATAATTAATTTCTAAATAAAATAATTAAAAAAATTATTTAATTTTTTTAAATTAGTGACTTAATAAATTAATTACACTTCTAACCAGGAGGGAAGTACATAATCACCCACTGCTTGGCACGTTTTTAAGATCAATGTATACACCGACCTATTTTCACTTAAAAAAAAAAATCCCAGAATTGCACAAATTTGGCATTGCGCACTCCCTTGACTTTGTACATGTACACATTGATCTAGTTTCACTTAAAAAGTCAAAAGAAATTGACAAAAATCCAATTTTTCTTAGTCTTGTAAAAAGTGCCAAAGAAATGGGCGATTCTGCACTTTGCCGCCAATCAGAATAAAATATGCTCTTTTTCTAACTTATCACTAATATTTACAGATAATTTCTAATTAGAATGAAAAAATTTTTAATATCTTCTTAATATTTAAATATATGGGATTCATTTGTCTAGCCATAATAAACAGGAATTAAATTCTAAATAAATTCATTGTACGTCTGATATGAATGCAATTTTTTTTTTATTTATTTATAGAAATCATTTGTTTAATCTAAGTAAATGCCTGTTTTCTAATTATATCCCTGTATAAATAGGATTAGGATTATTTAGAATATAAAAAGCTCTTGCGGGCTATTTTTTTAAGAAGAGGGAAGGCCGTTAGCCGAGACTTAACTCCAAGGCAAACTACCAGTGTGCAACAGTTTTACCACTAGGCCACTGACATACACCCTGTATCATAAATGCAATTTTTTAACCCCATATAATCAAGTTTATATTATAATTATTAAAATATGCAATAAAATGTTTATCAAATTTTGAAATGCTAAAAAGTTAGTATAAAATATTAAACAAACATTATTCTGCTATTTTTCTACGTCAAGTATATTTCACTGATTTCTTTAGATATAGAATTTTTTGGATTAAAAGTTTGGTAAATCAGTAAGAAATTTAAACCATTATCAAAATATAAGCAAAAGTTTCTATATTTTTTCAAAAAGAAAATGAATGGTTATTCTTTATGATACCACCTGGCAAATCTTTTCTTTTTTCACTCCAAGATCAGTGCCACGAAGGATTGGCACCAATTTCAATATGGTGCCGATCCTTCCACCCCATACAGAAAATCAAAACAAGAAATCAAACACTTATGCAAACTCGCTGTCCATATACACATCAGCCTATTTTAACTCGAAAAAAATCAGAGAATTGCACAGACTAGACAGTGTGCACTAATTTCTCCATGTATGCATCGTTCTGTTTTCACTTAAACAAAATCAGAAAGTTAAAACTATCTTGTTAACCAGGAAAAATTCACTGCTGTCTTAACGCACAGACATGAACAAATAACCAAAAATGTACAAAGAATAATAAATAACCAAAAATTAACATACAGACACCAATAAATAAATAAAACATCAATTTTTTAACACGCCTTTTCTTCACGTGCATACATTAGCACCTCCCACC
The DNA here is from genome assembly GCA_000611955.2 of Stegodyphus mimosarum. Lineage (NCBI taxonomy): Eukaryota > Metazoa > Arthropoda > Arachnida > Araneae > Eresidae > Stegodyphus > Stegodyphus mimosarum. The sequence continues at coordinate 101,338 of KK117555.1, read as the reverse complement.
AGCATCTCATCTACGTAAGCAATTCAATTACATATCTGGTCATTTCGGCTCATCTGCTATTGTTAGCAGATAAATACGTATAATAGCATCCAAGAAAGCCATAAATACGTTTTATTTTCCCTGCTCCTTCTTGCACCACACATATTCGGCCAAATAATACTGCAAGCCGTCCTTCTTTTTCCTCCTCACTAAACTGTGCTTAATTCCACTCATGTTCCTTCTCTTTTATATACTTCTTCCAGCACTCAGAAATTATAGTCGTATCCGGAATAATATATCCACTTATAACATTAAGCAAACTTTCAGATGACTTTTCAGGCACCACTTTCATAAAACATTATGCATGTGCAACCAAACACAGCAATTGAAAATCTCCGCTTCATACAAAAGGGTTGTTATTGCAAAAAATAGCGAAATTCTTAACTTATCACAACATATTTTGCAATATTCCTCAACACTAGTTTCGCCAACATTAGGGTTACCGAAAACCTATTTCACAGAGCGGGGTGCCAGATTTCACAAACAACCAATACCCCCTCGCGATTTTTTCAGACAGAAACCTCGTGGAACCGTACAGTAAATGCCAACCAAATGGATAAAAGTTAATTAAATTTGTATCTTCAAGTGTTTGAATAATATTTATAGATTTTTCTGACGTGTAACTCATGTTCATTTTTAATGGTAATGAATATAATGTAAACTCAGACTTCAAATAATAAAAATATTAATATCTTTGCATCACTGTATTTGCAACAAATAAATAACTAAAATATATTTGTGGACCATATAAAATTGCTTTAGGAGTCACCAGTTTGAAACCACTATTATAGATGATGTTCAAATTACACAGAAATAATTTATGATGATTCAGCTAACTGATAGTATTTAACTTTTCATGAAATGAATACTGACAAATTTAATTAACCTTATCCTGTTCTATTTGATTGGCCTCTTACTGAAATTTAAACAATTGCATAACCTCGTAAAATGCCGTAGAAGCTCTTATTACCATGTAGTTATGCAATTCAGGATTACATTTCTTTGTTTACCTACATGAAAACTATTTTTGCACTTGAAGGAGGAAAAAAGAAAACCTTATTAAGTGAAATTATGTGCATAAAAGAATCCCAAATGTCCATCATAAACTGGATTTGATGATTATTGAATAGCCTGAAATACATTTCGAGGAATGTAATATAAAAAACAGACAGTTACTGCACACTGAATTAAGTGCAGTAATTATTATTTTAATATGCACAATAATGTCTGCCATGCAGTAATAATAATAAATGTAGGTACGAAGAAAGTATATAGATTTACTTAATGACATCAATAACTAAATCGTTTACAATTTGTTCTGTGTGTATTGTTTATCTTCTCAACGCAAATGCCATATTTTGCCTTAAATGATTTTCGCCCAGCAGAGCTTTTCACCCTTTATTCGGCTGAAGAGGGAATGTTTGGAAAATGTCTTTTGATGGCATTTTCCTCTTGTCATCTAAAGATTCCTCATGAGAATTTGGTGATTTTTTGTGATTCAAGATGACGGAGAAAATTGTGCCATGTGCCACTTACCTGAGACTTCCCGATTTTGCAAGGCGTCAAAAATATTCATTAAACATATGAGCATAAAACAGCTGAATATTCATTAAACATTGAAATTTTTATTATGATTAGCAGTAAAAGCACTGTCTTCATAGCCATATCCAGATTACAGAATTTTTTAACTCCTCAGGATTTTATCTTTTCCATGCTTGTATACTTTTAGAACATGTGGATAATATAATTCTCTAAGATACTGTTTGAATGGTTTCATTATTGGCAGTAGAATTTGTATTAGTATAAATGTAATTATATGTTTCTCTTTTGGATGCCTGACATATCAATTATTTTGGACTATTAAGACAGCTGAATCACTAATTTAAATTGTTACCAGTTGATAAATTAGCATTATCCTGGCCAGGTAGTATTTATGTAAAATTCTGTTTCAAGTAGCAAATCTGTGAATTTAAAAAATGGTCAAGAGCATTTGTACTTCATCTTTTGTATATATTCAAAGACAATACAGTTGTTAAGGAGCATAAATCCAGTAATGTTTACGTTTATAAATGGTTGATGTTAATAGCAAGGTCTATCTGTCAGCTAGATACAAAATGATTTTATGAAAAATATCACAAATCATCAATTGGTTTTCCTCCACTAAATAATATAGTTATGATATGATAAGCCATCTGCTCGTAAATCATTGGATGTCCTCTTGCTTTTATTCAACAGAGTTCGAAAAGAGAGTATTTTTCCAAATGCATGGTGAAAGAATATTATTATTCCAGTTGCCAAGCCAGGGGAGAGTCCTTCAAACTACTACCCATTGCCGTCGTAAGCAGACTGTTTGGCAAAATGGTAAACAACCACCTTGTCTACTATCTAGTGGAAAATAATAATATTTCTGCCTGTCGGAATGGTTTTAACAAGGGGTTCAACTCTAGATACCATTCTTATTTTGGAAACATCCCTAAGAAAAGCCTTTGTAAAAAAGGAAACCACATAGTGGTCATATTTTCTGACATAGAGAAGGCCTGTGATAGAGCCTGGAGATATAGCATTCTCCTGGACCTGTGCAGTAACATCCAGAATTTTTTTTACGTGTAGGATTTTCCAAATGAGAATTGGTACCACCTTGTCAGACCTGTGCAAGAAGGTATGCCTCAAGGTTGTGTCCTTAATGTATCTCTGTTTAGCCTTAAAATTAACTCTGCCCTAAATGAACTTCCTCCATCTGTTTTAGGTACTTTGTATGTTAATGACCTTCAGATAAGTTGTTAAAGAGCACATGTGAGATATGTCGAGAGACATCTGCAGATCACAATTAACAGGATCGTTAATTGCTCAGTTCATCATGGTTTAAGTTCTTTAAATCAGAAGAGCATCTGTATCCACTTTTGTAAAACGCGTAATCTCCACCCTGAGTCTGAGCTGTATCTTAATTGTTTGGTGATTCCTATTGTATCCGAAGTAAAATTTCCAGAAGTGTTGTTCGACAGAAAACTTACATTTTTCTCACATGTGCTACACTTGAGGAAGAAATGCTATGAAACTTTGAAGCTCCTAAAAGTGTTGTTTTCTAAAGTGTCCCCAGTCTGCCGGGGAGGGGGGCAGATCGTTGTGCTATGCTTTGTGCTTACATGGCATTAGTGTACGCTGATTTGGACTATGGCTCAGAGGGTTATGGCTCGCCACAACCTTCTGTGTTATTGAAATTAGATTCTGTTCACCACTAGGCTTTTTGAATTTCCGACACATTTAGGGCATCTCCTGTTCAAAGTCTGCATCTTGACTCTTTTGAACCATCTCTGCAGTTGTGTGAGCAGTTATGTCTTTGTTATTATTTTAATACACACCTGGGACATCCTAGCAACACCATTTTTGAATGATGACTTGTTTGAAGCATGCCCATCATGTGTGCCTTCTTTATGTGTAAGGGTCGGGCCACTGATTGAAGAATATCTCTTAATTGATGTGAATGCACAGACAGTAAAGCATTTGGAAGTTCAACTTTGGGAAAATGCACAAATCCAGCTGCTAAGTGTTTAGAATCATTTGGATAAAAGAAATATGAGTGACAACATCTATAAATGAAGCCCGGTGGCGAAATGGCTAACGCAGCAGCACCACAGGTCTGAGGTTCGATCCTCGGGCTGGGCAAGGTTGACTCAGTCTTTCATCCCTTAAGTGGGTCGATAAAATTAGTACCAAGTTTGCTTGGGGACTAATCACCGGGGGTCCTACGACAAGCTGACCACTTGTCCAAGGCATGTGCTGTTGCACTCTGGAGCCCAAAAAAGATCAAGAAAGCAGAAAAGGTCACTGCAGGCCATAGCCCATTAGGACTGTTATGCCACTGAGTTTAGCTTTACATCTATAAGTAGCTTTTTCTTGAACACAGACATAAATACAGCAGTTGCACTCCCATATGTACTGATGGCTTAAAAACAGCAAATCATGTTGGAACATCTTTTATAATGGGAAACCATAACGGAGGAAAATAACTGCATGAGGCTTGCTCAATGTTCACTTCGGAGTTAACTGCTGCCCTTTCACACGTAGCAAAGCTACCCCACAAGAAGTTTATTATTTATTTGGACTCTGTCTAGCAGCTAGTGCACCAAAAGCTCTCGAAGCATTTTTTGTTACCTGGAATTCTGTAACTATTGGAACTTTAAGATTGCATTTAAATTTAACTTTTCTTGGATATCGGTTTCTTTACTTCTGCATTCGGACATATAGGTATTAAGGAAAATAAATTTGCAGACACTACAGTGAAATCTGCTGTAGATTTCTTCACTTGTCTTGTTCCACTTAGGTATCTGCATGACCATCAAGATCAAATTCATGAATAAATGGACTTTGGAATTTTCAAGTAAGAACAAGTTGCAAAGCATAAAGTAATTGGAAGTTTGCTAGAAACTAGAAGGAGGAGGTAATTTTAACTTACGTCTTAGAATTTATGCCAAAAAAGCAACGAAGAAAAAATTGATAGATGTTATTCTCCCTACATCAATGGTTTCATTTAAGAATAAAATAAATGATCAAATAAAAATTGAATGGCAGAAATACTGGGCAAATGAATCAAAAGGAAGATATACATTTAAATATTTAAAAGAGGTTAATAATAAGAGGTGTATTAGTGATGGGTATTTAGCCCAATTTCTAACAAATCATGCTCATGTTCCATCATATTATAACAGATTTAATATCAAAGAATTAAAGTGTCTTTGTGGTGAAATAAATGCTGACATAGATCATGTTTTGAAATGTTCCTGTTTAATACGAAAATGGTTGAAGTTTTTTGCCTGAATTGAAAGATGAAGATGATTTAATTAAAATATATCATAATGAAAAATTTAGAAAGGGACTTTCACAAATTATGAAAACAATAACTGAATTTGAACATGAAATTTTTCAGTCTCTGTAAAATTCTTTATTTGAAATTGTGTAAATAATTATAAGTTATGATAATCCTTGTATTTGTTGTTATTACAATAAGTGAAATTGTATATTATTTATTGTTTTATGTAACTTTGTTTATAGGACAAAAGAAATTGTAATTTATATAATCAAGAAGATTGTAAGATTTTTTCTTTTAATTTATGTATTATAATTTTTGTTTAAAATAAAGGAATTTGCTGGCGAGGTCGGCAAATCTTCATTTAGAGGTCGAGTACGGTATGGTGGTTGGTAAAATTAGGCAAAGTTAAATGTTCAATTAATCCCTGCTTATGCCAAAAGGTAGCAGGATAAATAACCAGTCTTACCCTTGATCATATTTTTAAAGTCAAGTGAACCTGTGCATCCCAATTGTAATGGTACGCGAGAGAGCAGCGTTGCACCAGGGTGCCTGTGTCTAGGACCATACCCCTAATTGAATAAATTAATTAATTCGAATAGATGCAAGTACAATAACTGGTCACAGATTGGAATTAGTGAGTAAATAATATACATAAGTAATTTTTTAAAAATATAATTGGGATTAAAAAAAAAGAACTATAAAAATTAAAAAAAAAATAAGAATTATTAGGGCGTACCAAGATTTCTAATAGACTATAAAATGCCAAATTGGGAAAGCTAGTTAAGCCATCGACATGGTCGAAAATAAACATGACATACATAAATAAATAAATAAGCAAGTACAAAACTCATGGTGCATTAGGACATAACTAGGAAGATATAAGAAAAACTATAAATTAGCTATACAAGAGAGAGAGAGCACATATATACAACATTGAATATTGTTTTATTATTGTGTCCCTTTTTAAATGAGTGCCCTATATTAATAGACTTTGAATGAAGCATTTTAACAACTGTACTTCTTTACTGAATAACTAGAAAAGAGGTCGATACTAATTTATTTCAGTACCTAAAAGGGACAGGTTTTTATTATTTAATTTGCTTTTGAAAATATTCCTTGGTATTTTAACACTGCATATTTTAATGTATCTCATGTTCTTAGACTTTATCCTTGTTTCACATCTCAGTTTTGTATCCATTTGCTTTCCTGTTTCTCATTTTATTGGCTCACTTTGGTTTTATAAGCATGTTCTGAATTTAAAATTGCATTTATGAAGTCTTTAACTTGTGTCTGATGCATATAACCTTTCAGGTTACGCACCAATAAATCCACATCCATTTCAAGGGGCAGTGGGCACAGGTGCTAGTGAAGAAAAAGCATACATTTCAATAAATTGCCTCAGTGGTTTCAGAATACTGTTTGTAATAGTGCATATTTATTTATTTGGTCCATTAAGTTGTGGGAGAAGCAACTCGGCCTTTATCGAAACATAGTTTTTAACTGGAACTGTTTTATGAGAGAGATGAATTCTCTATATCTAATCTGACAGCCAAATAAGCAAATGTGTGGCCCTTAAGAAAGTATGAACGTAAGTGAAAATCTGTTTGTACAGGGTACAAAAAACAAATTTCCAGCAAGACAGATACAGAATATTTTGAGGGTTATGCCTAGACGTGGTGAATTCTTTCTTGCTCAGGTTCCAAATAGAGAAACAGCCGCCTTCATGACAAAAACATCACTCATAAGGATTGATAATGGGGAGCATATAAAACAGATGAATAGGGAAATGCTGGTTAAAGACATTTTACCCTGAATTGTAAATATCATTTTGTTGAGCTAATAACAGCTGCTCATTTACTAAATGTTGAAAGGCTGTGAGGCTTTGCTAAGTGGCGGGATAAAAATCAATGAGGCAAGGTTTGCCGTTATCATGAATCATATCTTGCAGAGCTTATGTGGGGAAAGTCCTTGCTATGAGAAAATATATCTGATGCTAGACTGAAAGCAGTTATGGAAAAGTGTATGAAGTAAACATGAACTTGACGATAATTATGGCACCAACTTGCTGTTTAAAAAATGGGAGCCATAATAGTAAGGAAGTACTCATATTGTGTATTTAATATTTACTGTATGAATGAATTATAACTTCTGCATGTGGAAATGAGTAAAAAAAATGGAATTTAAATAAGTGTAATTTTTGCATTATGCTATAAAAATATGTTCTTAATTTAGTTTTTTTTTTCTTTGATTGTTTATTTTTTTTTTTTTTTTGTATAAACATTTGTTTGCAGTGCCCGGTGATGGAGGTAGTCAGTTGGAGGCAAAATTGGATAAGCCAGAAATTGTTCATTATTTCTGCAATAGGAAGACAGAAAATTATTTTAGTTTATGGTTGAATCTTGAATTACTTGTTCCATATGTTGTTGATTGTTGGGTTGACAATATGAGGTAATAATTATGAAAAATTGTGTTTAGAATCCATTTAAGAAAGCACTGGAAATTATTTTTGTTATTTTAGAATAATACTATAAAATTCAATGAGTTAAATTTGGTACTTTCTTAATGAATTAGCCACTGCTTGAAGTCACCAAACCTGACAAATTTAATCATCAAGTTGTAAAATGCAACTTATTTAATTCCACTAGATTAATTTTAAATATTGCTAAAAGCCCATATGGTGGCCATTCTAATAAGAAAGTACTATAAATTTTTATTTTAACACATTGATTGCCATGGCAATTTTCAAGCCTTGAAAAGACAATTGGATATATCATACTGTATTATTAAATTATTAAAAGATGGTTAAATATATCATACCGTATATGTAAATCAAACAACAAAAAAATTTTTTAAAAAGTTATTTCTTAGTTATCAAAGCAATCAACAAAAGCATTTTTTTTTTTTTAAGTTATTTCTTAGTTAGCATGCATAACAGAAAGTTATTTCTGGTAGCCAACTATCGGTTCATTCGTACTCCAGCATGCTTTGAATTGTTTCAATGAAGCAAGAGTCAGGGGATGTTTATCAATTTGTTAGTAGAGAACCAAACTTAACATCTATCATATCTGTGAATATGAAACATAGTTGGCAATTTTTGTTAGGAACACATTCTTCTAGAACTTGAAAATTAGATATCTGTTTAAAAATGTGTATGACAGTGAGGAAAGGATTGCATTCAGTGCTATCTTTCATACAAGTCAACTGGTGATTGCAATACTGGTATTTTGTACTATTTTTCAATTTTGCGAAATCACAAAGTAAAATACTGGTATTTTCAGTGTTAGCTGTAAATATATTTTTATTAAAGAGTTTAACTTATTGAGCATCTACCGTTATTTAAAATATGTATGTTTTTTGTTTTTTGTCAGTGTGGCAGTACCAACATCAGTCATTTACTGTGTCACCTCTTTTCCGATCTCCTTGCTTTGTCTGCAAAATGTGAAGATCAAGTATGAAGTGTGTTTGAAACTTAACCTCACATCGCATGACTCGACTCCACCAATCAGCTTTAGGTGGAATGTCATTAAGACCTCCATTTGCTTGCCAGCACCTCATGATAGCCTCGTAGTTATTGTTACATGATGATTTCAAGCTTATCGTTTCTCCTGAGTAATGCTATGTTAGCATTTGAAAATTGACTTCTGCATTTGCTAGGGATAGGACAGTAATGCAGAGATTTAGGTATTTTTTAAACTGGCGAGTTTGTTTTTTCAAAAATAAGTACCGATTTTGCATTATACTTTATTTTTCAAAATATTTATAACTTGTGTGTTTTATTTATCCATAATGATTAATAATAACTTCAAAGAACATAAAAAATCTGCTAATAATACTTCGACTTGGTTTTATGATTAAAAAATGTGCAGGCAAGATGCAAAACATGTTCAAGGATTCGGTTAAGTTTTCAGAGGAAGTATAAGTAGACTTCATGCACATTTAAAAACACAACATAATTTGTTGAAAAGAAAATGATCTGAGACAAATTCCAATTCAGCTAAAAATGACAAATAAAACTTATTTAACAAAGACATCATAAATTACAGATGTTTTTTAATAAAAAAAGTGACTGTTTCACTGAAGTTTCATCTAGAATGATAGCATTGGATGGTTTGCTGTTCAGAATGTTTTGTGCGTGAATTGAATTAAGAAAGTCATTAACTGCAAGAGCTTTCCAAAATATATGAAAATCTGTTAATACTATAAGAAGAACGCTTAGAAACTATAGTAGTAGTGTTTTCAATTCTTTGAAAAAAGAATTACAAAATTAAATGGTACAAGGTTTTGTTTGGCATTTGATGAATGGACAAGTGTGCGAAATAGATGTTACTTAAATATAAATATCCATTGAGAAAAGACCATTTGGAATGTAGGACTCGCACATGTCTCAGGAAGTATGCCAGCTGTAAAATATGTAGAAGTAATTAATTGGAAATGGAAGGAACATTTGGGAGATAACATGGATTATCTGTGAAAGAAGATATTGTTTGCATAACTACTGATGGAGCAACAGTGTTGAAAAAAGTTGGGAAGTTGATTGATACAAATCAGCATTGTTATGCTCATAGAATTTAACTTAGAGTAATAAGTGTGCTATATCAACAAAATCAAAAACAGAAGAATTATTATGTATTTTAGGATCTCATTTCAAAATATGGAGTTAGTAAATTAGTTTTTTTTTTTTTCTATTAATAATACACTACACAACAAGATTTTTATGTGATACTCTTCTTAATAATACTATGTTTTGTTCTTATATTGCATTGTAATACTGTAGTAATTTATTTTTTATGTTTTTTGATTCTAATGTAAATGAATGATTATAACATTTATTCCATTATTTTATATGCATAAAATTGTTTATATTTTTATAGTTGATGCATTTTTGTATAAAACTAATGAATATGATAAAGAAACAATTCCTAATACCAGTATTCTAGTATGACATTAAAAATAATAATAATGTAATAATAATATAATATTAATAATATGTTTTTGGTCGAGTATTGTAACCTGTAAGGTCAACTAATTAAAAGGAAAAAACGATCATGTAACTACATATCTCATAGCTGGCAATTAATAATTTAAATAAAAGTTTAAGAAATTTGCTGTTAATGAGTAATTTTGTGTATTAAAAATGTAAGTTTATGCTTTTCCCACAATTTAGTCTGATTTACAATTATTTTTTTCATATATTTTTTAATAACTTAGGCTTGATTCATTTGTGTTCAACTTTGAAGATAAATTTTCATTTTTTATGTAGATATGCTGTATTCTTTGCTCCTGTATTTGAGTTTAATTTCACCAAAGAAAGTAATACATATTTACAGTTTCATACTAACTTAGCTTTTACATTTTTTTTTTCAAAACAAATTTGAATTACATAAAAAATTTCTTTTTCTTTCCTATCATGTAAAAAGTGAATTTGCTCATTACGTAATATGTAAAATTTTTATTTCTGTACATAGGATGGTTTATGATAATGAAACAAGAACATCATCTAATTCCCCTGGTGTGGATATTAGAGTGCCTGGTTTTGGTAACACTACGAGTGTTGATTGGCTGGATCCTAGTCAGATATCACCCAGTATGTTTGTAGATTTTTAATTATTTTAATGTTAAAATTAGATAACAGGCTAAAAAGGTAATTTTAATCTCAGATTTTTAGCTGTTATCTTTAATTGCTGCATTGTTTCTTAATTAATAATAATAAACATCTGGTAATGATGAGAAAATCTAAGGGAGTTATGAAAGGTGACTTTAATGATATACAGCTTTATAAAAGGAATGGCTTTTTAATAAATCCAAAATAAATGCCGTGGCCAATGCAGAAATTCACAATTAAAAATTATTCTAATCAGCAATTATATAATGATTTATTCTTAGTTCCAGTTGACAGGATTACTCTGCTGTGAGATCTTGACATCAAAAGTGAATATCAGAAAAGGAATATGCAAAGAAGTGTCTGCTCTGTAAAGCTTTCTTCTCAAGGCACATTTCATAACTTTATAGTTTTTTAAAACATAGCATTTCAACCTAGGATGCATTTGTTGAATTTGATTGTGACTTAATAATAATCTTAAATCTCTAATAATTGTGAATTCGAATTGAGAATTTGATCTTGTCTATTCATAATTTGGCATTTAATACATGCTGCTAATTCTTTTTCCCCCTTCTCTCTCTCTCTCTCCCCTTTTGATGAAATATCAGTATTTGTGGGGTAGCGTTAATGTTACCTTCTATGTTGGGGTGTTGGAGGATCACATTTTATCTAATTACTTTTCTGTATATCTCATTGGTAGCTTTATCAGTTTGGGTAAAAATATGAAAAGTGTTTTATTTTTTAAAAATACAACCGAATCATCACTGCGAATGATGATATACTTGAAAAGTGCAACACGCATAATTTTATTTGTGGATCCATAAGACTTGAATTTCCTACCAAACTTTTTTGTTTTATTTTACTAATGAAAGATCAACTTACATTTCTCTAAATTCAGTTTCTTCTTTTGCTGTATGAGGTTTGGCCATTTAAAATTGGTATTTCCTGTATGTAAAAGGAATGGCCATCCAAACATATAAGTAATTCATACTACTTAAATTCACACTCTCTTAATATTTCCTTAGGCCATAATTAGCAGACTTTAAAAATCGTTTCAATGTTGATCTGCTTCTATATTAAAATAGGCAATTGAGCTCTAAGCAATTTTAGCCCGTAGTAGTGTCAGATCAACACTTACGAGTTGGTATTTAAATTAACCTTTTTTTAGACTCTTGTTCTATATAATTTATCATTTAATAAATATAAACATGCAATTGTACATGTGACAATTTTATATTCAGGTGCGTATTTTGTGAACATTATTGATATGCTAGTCACACAAGGTTATACAAGAGGTGTAGATGTTCGAGGTGCTCCATATGATTTCAGGAAAGCTCCAAGTAAGTTCATAGATTATTAATTTAATAAAAAAAACTTAAAGAAATTGCATATTACTTTAGTATTATGTTTTTTATTCCTCAGTAGTATTTGAAATTGCACTTGATCAATAAATATTTGATAGTTAGGCCCTCTTTGGTTTGACATTCAAAAGGCGAACGTTTTAGAATCTGTCACAACCTTTTTCAGAGAAATTTAAATTGTATGTAAAAAGTTTTAAAATATAAAATAAGTGAGAAGTATGTTTCTGAAATGTGATGTAAACCATCAAAATTTTGATTTTTAGAAAATTCAACATAGTAAATGTAATGGCAGGTTTTTTTTTATGTGATGATTTGGGAATGACACAAATAGATGTTGAAGCATACATGGTTTATCCGGAATGAAGAAGAAGCCTTGAAGTTATATGGATGCATTCATAGCAAATTTAAATCGTATTTCTTTTATTGTAGTTAAACATATTGTGGCTTCAAATAATTGGCACATTTTTCATGCCTGTTCCAGAACAGTTACATTTTTCATTTTGTTGCACTAGGAAAAAAAGCAAAATGCATCTTAATGAGAACATAGGTGCAAAGTGCGTAGTTACCCAGTAAGAAAAAGTTTCTGTTCTTGGAAATCAGCGTTATGTAAGTCTTATGCATGGGTTGATCAAAAAATGACCCAGAGCAGAAAAAGGTAGTAATATTTCTAGAACAGAGAGCCTAAATTAAAATTAAGCATTAAGGGGCTATTTTTAATTTAAATTTATATTTACATATTTGTTTATCTTACACACACATATATCTGGTTATTATGAAAGTTTACCACAAAAAAAACGTTCTTAATAAAGTTAAGAAAAAAAGCATGAAAAAAGTATCTTTAGTGCGGGCAATAATCACCAACCAAATCTATGATCTGTCAATGTTTTGGCCCAGAAACTTGATGGCCTTGAGTCCAAAAACATATTAACCTCATTTTGGACATCCTGTTCAGAATGGAAGATAGCACCAGTAAAATGTAGCTGCAGGTGTGAAAAAAAGGTAAAAGTCCGAAGGAGCGATGTCGGGGCTATGTAATGGGTGTGGCAAAAGATCCCATTCGAGTCCATACAGAGTCTAGCCGGTGAATGTAGTCACGTGTGATTTTGCATTATCTTGATGGAACATTAATAATGGACCAACCCCTCTTTCGGCCTGTCTTGTCAAAATAAATTCACGTTTTCTCAAAAGTGAGGATCCAGTACAGAATTTTGTCCTTGCATTGATATTTGAGCAAATTAATGCAGGCTCGAAGGTGTCTGTCCTTATATGCATAAGTCAGTTCATGTGGTGCCCAGCGATTGAACTTGTATCTTAAGTGTAAACTTACATAGTGCATCCCTTGTACATTATGTAACTTGATGTACAGGTGATGCATAGCGTGACTAATGCTCTAATGTCTAACTGCTTAGCAAGCTCTCTAGTGGTTACATACTGATCTTCTTCCACAAGTTCTAGCAGGAAGACATCATCAACATCAGTATGCCAGCCAGAGTGCTGTGCTTCTTGAATGTCATAGTCCTTGTTTTTGACCTTTCAGCACCACACCTTCACATAAATTCATACATAGAATATTAATAAATCCAAAATTTCAGTTTTAGTATTTCTATCAACTGCTGATTGTGTTATTGCATATGTATGGAATCAGATTTAGAGAAAACTTTACCGCTGAGGTTTTTTATTTATTTATTTGTTTATTAAAGAAAAAGAAAGCTTTAAAAGTAATTTCATTAGTAAATATACAAGTTTTTTTTTTTATAAAATATTTTCATACATCTTTGCAAAAAATTCCTTTTTACCCTAAAAACATTTAACTTTCATTTATCCTTTATATCTGCATTGAATTTTTCAATTTTAATAGCAGTTTTTTCTTTTAAATTATTGTTTTTAAAAAGTGTAATTTTATATACAATAAATCTTGATTATATAATTCTTAAATTATGAATTTGGTTTGGTTAATTATTTATGGGCCAAAAAATATCAGATGGATATAAAATTTTAAGTCAAATGCAATTAGCTAAAGATCGTAACATAACATAAAATAAAATTTAAACTTAAAATAATGAGTCAAATATTAAGTTGATGTATTTTGCATAAAAATCATGTTTAATGACCCACTATGCAATATAAATGGACTTTACATCAAATTTGTTAGTGGAGTGTTTTTGAAGCAATATCAATGCATAGTGCAGAAATCTCCAAGTTTTTCATAGTCTGAGCTATGCAAAGTAATTTAAAATTTTGAAAATGCTTATAGTTATATTTTTTAAGTGGTGGTTCATATAGTGCATTTATTTTTAGATTCTTGATGTGTTTTTTATTTTCAGATGAAATGACAGATTATTTTAAACGTCTTAAAAACTTAACAGAAGACACATATGAAAAAAATTCTCAGACCAAAGTTACTTTTATCTGCCACAGCATGGGCTGTCCTATCATGAGCTACTTTTTTAACCAGCAGACACAAGCTTGGAAAGATGAATATATAAAAGCATTAGTTTCACTTGGAGGAGCATGGGGAGGTGCAGTGAAAGCTATGAAAACATTTACGTCAGGTGTGTATTTTTAAGTTTGATAATATTTAATTTTCGGTCTTTTCAGTTTTTTCTTGTTTTTATATTAAAGTGTTGCAGAATGATAATCATGCTATAATGCTGCTCAAAATTATCTTTACAACTCATAGAAGTAATGTTTCATGAAGTAAGTAATCAGTTAATTTTTCTGTGGAATGAACAAAAGGGCTGACTTACTTATTATTGTACATTGCAAATTGATTAATCTATTTCCGAAAAAACAAATTATGGCATGATGTCATTCAGAGCTATAGCAAGCAATTTTTCAAAGTGTCTTTTTGTTTTTCCACACATTTTTTATATTCAAAGTTTGATTTCAGTGTTTATCAAATCTGAAATTTTAAAGCCACCAGAATATCATTTTGAAGAATCTCTGAGGTGAGAGCTTTTAGGCATTTAGAAGCAGGAAGGTCAATTAGAGAATCTTTGAGATGGAAAGCTGTTAGGCATTTAGAAGCAGGGAGGTCAATTAGAGAATTGTCAAAATAGTTGAATTTTTCAAGATAGATAGTCTGGGCTCTGGAAACTATTTCAGATTTTAACTCTACTGAAATTAATGCAGGAAAAAAAGAGCAATTTTCTTTCTTTGTTAGTCATACAACAAGAACTACCAGGCAGTGGAGTTCAGAGCTTGCAGCTACTTTGAAAACTTCTGTATAACACAAATGACATTATATTATGACATTGATGCTATTACATTATATTACTATTGACTTGATAACCATTTTACTGTACATACTGATCATGCTGCCCTAGTTTGGCATAAAAATATAAAACATTCTACAGGTGGGCTGTTTTGATAGTTGTTAAAATTTGTATGTATGATTATATAAAATATATAAAAGTTCTCTAATAATGAAGCTGAATGCTAAGTAGAAATTCCATTTGTTAACATTTGTGTGTACAGACTAACATAGTATCATTAGAAGAAATTAAAGAATTGTAAAAATTTAGATAATGTTTGTAACCCTAAGTGTAAGAAAATTAATGATGTGTTAACTATAAAGAAACAGAGACTGTATAAAATTGTAATTCCCATATCTTTCCTTCATTATAATTCCCATATCCAATAAAGAGTTGATGTTGAATTTGGGCATAATGGTGTTTCCTCAATGTTAAATTTGTTATCTTTTCAGTATTACTGGGCAGGAGTAGTTCAAGATATTTGAAATTATTGTTAAACATCGTGAAGTTTGTCAGTTTAATAAGAAATGTAAACAAAAGAAATTTGCTTTAATGCATACTTTACCATCTGTTTGTGAACCTTTTGAACTGATAGCTTTTGATACTATAAGTAGTTTAAATTATTATAATTCTATTAAAATGTACATTCACATTATTGTAGATCATGCCACTCCATATATGTGAACTTTTGTTTCTAAAAGCTTAACTATTGTTTCTTACATAAATTGTTTAAGACAAATTTTCAAATTCAAGTCCCAGAGAAAATTTTAAGTGCTGCTTTTTTTCAAAATTCAAGTTTTTTTTTTTTTTTTTTGAAAAGCAATAATGTTATGCAATTATTAACTAATGCGAATAGACACCAAACTAATGGTAGTTTAGAAAGAGTTAATCAAACTATTATAACTAGATTAAAATAATCAAGGTAATATTGTATGGACAAAATTGTTACCTCAAATTACTGAAGATTACAATAATACAATTCAAGATTACAATAATACATTCTGTAACAAAATTCCCATGATCTTATTTAATGGATGAAAAATTATCTCATAATTCTCTAATTAAAAATCGAGACTTGTACCCACAAATTAAAGAAGCTAGAAAAATTGCTAAAAAAATGTCTGACAATTATCATAATGCAAACAAAAATAGATGTTACTCACTTTAAAGTAATTTTAAATCTGGTGATTTATGAAGAATTTTTTTAACCTAACACTAGAAAAATCTCTTTTTTCAGGCCCTCATAAAATTCAAAAATAATATTTTGAATTTACTTTTGAAATTAATAAACCAAATTCCATTACTAAACAGAAATCAGAAATTGTCCTTTCTACCAGGCTCAGACGTTTTAACCCAGCAAGTGAATTTAAATTAACTGTGACAAATAGTTAAATACCCATTGCTATTTCAAATTAATTTTAATTTTCCAAAGTTGTTCATTTAAAATTTCTTCAGACATAAAAAATATTTATAACTTAATTATCCTAGTCTGGCTCCTTTCCTATCTTACCATTTTCATCTTCCCAGAGATCCTCCATATGAAGAGGATACAATCAGTGATTGGACACACCTGCTGTCCCGCTACGAATACTCCTAATACCGAAATTTATTATTATTATTATTATTAAAGTCAGCTGTGGTTATGACCTGACTAAGTAGTAGTGTTTTTTTTTCCTTCCCCAAGTCGCATTCCTTTAGCCCTAGTTTCAGAACAAAATGCTACTATGCACATTAAAATTATTATTATAGTCGGGTAATGTTAGATTCTATTTACTAAATTTCTAAGACGTAACTTGAGGCTGCAAGTTGTTTGTCTTAAATTTTACTTTTTGCAGACTTATTTGTATTACAAGTACGCAATTTAAAAGTTTTTATGGCCATAAAACTTAATTGAAATTAGATTTTATCATACATTTCTAAACACAAGTTGTTTTTATAATAAATGGAGATTTTTATCTGACAGGGTGTGTAGCAGTCCTTACAAATGTTTATAAGTACTTATATTTGAAAATAAAATATAAAGGCCCTTATAGATGCTTAGTTTTTTTCTAAAGCACTTATTATTTATTCATTTTATTTTTTTTTTAACGAATGTGCATTTTTTCCCCCGTACCAAAGCCGAAACTAAGTAAACAACTTTTCTTGCTTATCCTTGAAACGTCACATGGTGAATCTTACTCCCGGAAATCATACTTGCTGAAAAGGCTGAAGTTACAAAGACTTGAATCTTTTAAATAAATCTAATGAAATGTTAAAAAGTATTTATTTGTGAAGAACAAACTCTGTTTAGAGAACTGGATTCAGACATTAATGAAAAGAGACAAAAAAGTCAAAATATTATTACTTATTAATAAACATAATTTTTTTATGCTGTAAAGTACTTTGTGTGATTATAATAAATATGGCTTATTATTATTTACTTTCTCTATTTTGAACTGAAATTTCATCATTAAATCTTTTAATATAGTTTTGCATAGTTTTTTACCTCACATTGTAAACTAGTTCTGTAAATTGAACACACAATTTAAAAAAAAAATTTACAATTATTATTTACAATTTAAAAAAAAAAATTGTAATTGTTTCCATGGTTGAGTAAGGTTCATTCTTTCATACTGAATTTCTCATATTTTCAATTACTAGCCAAAATTTTTCTTTTAAGGTTATGTAGTTGTGTATATATGTAATTAGACAGGTGCTTATTTATTTGTTTATTTATTTTTCTTAAAATGTACTTGAAAAGTGCTTATAGATGCTTATTTTTTTAACTGAAATGTGGCTACTAACCTTGTTTCCTCATATGTGGTGTAATATAAGGTCTCAAAAAGATCCTTCAGAAAGCTATCCTTTGTCATAAACAGATAGCTGTACTGTAAGAACAAACTCTGTTTAGAGAACTGGATTCAGACATTAATGAAAAGAGACAAAAAAAGTCAAAATATTATTAATAATTGTTTGAATTGTATTGAATAAATGTTTTCTTTTTTTATGCTATAAAATACTTTGTATGAATATAATAAATACGGCTTATTATTTATTTTTTTTATTTTGAACTGAAATTTCATCATTAAATCTTGTAATATAGTTTAGTTTTGCATAGTTTTTTTTTTTTTTTTCCTCTCATTGTAAACTAGTTCTGTAAATTGAACTGTTGTTTTCCATGGTTGAGTAATGCTCATTCTGTCTTAATAAATACTGAATTTCTCATATTTTAAATTACAAGTTTTAATTTTTCTTTTAAAGTTATGCAGTTGTGTATATATGCAATTAGACAGGGGCTTATTTTTTTTTCTTAAAATATGCTTGAAAAGTGCTTATTTTTTTAACTGAAATGTGGCTACTAACCCTGTCTGATTATATTTAAGCATCTCTCAGCCAT
The DNA here is from genome assembly GCA_000611955.2 of Stegodyphus mimosarum. Taxonomy (NCBI): domain Eukaryota; kingdom Metazoa; phylum Arthropoda; class Arachnida; order Araneae; family Eresidae; genus Stegodyphus; species Stegodyphus mimosarum. Next base: position 82,902 of record KK117555.1, on the reverse strand, counting down.
GAGTAAGTTGTTAACAGGGATTCGCTGGTTGAGGACATGCCGATTTTTCATCAAAGTTTATTATTGTATTTTGGAATATTTGGGGGGGGGAAACATAAAACTTACGTGCTCTCAAGACACCTTTCAAGAACTTTAAACTCATTTAAATTATTTCATGAAAAAATTGATACTCCAAATTCAGAACATTTTACACTATTTGGAGAAAATATTTGAAGAACTTTAAGAACTTAAAGGGGTTTTAAAGTGGTCTCAATTCAATTTATAAATCATATGATATTTTGCTGTCATATTTATAGATTATATTTTTATGTGTTTGTACATATTCAGATGTGAGGAAGTTCATGAACCAAATAATGGGGCAAAGTGAATCATAAACAGCTTTATCCTGAAGCGCTTCATTTGTTTTCTCATTGAAATTGTATATGTTGTATAAAATTTCTCTCCCATTGCTTCCGCTTTAATGCTTCTTCCTCAAAAGGCTTTTTTATCGGCAAGCCTTTTTTTCCTTGAATTTCTAATTTTCAATGAAAGCATAACCCACTTTAAAGCATCTGCATTTCCCTGCAGTAACTACATTGCTGTACACTTTTGCTTAATCGCTACTCAGGATTAAAACAAAGTATTCTAAAAATAAATGGTGCTAGCTACTTATTGCATTGCTTTTTTTTTTTTCTGTTATTTAAAATGTAAGCTTATAGCCAGGCACCCTGTATCAGGGAGCTGGGTGCAGGGCTTTTCACCCTGCCCCATAAAAACTCTCGATTAAGAAACTTCAAAAATAATTTCCTGACGACCTGGCAAGAAATGAGACCTGAAATTTGGAGCATGGATGTATGAACTTTAGGTGGAATATTATGTGTGACTTTTATGGAGCACTGGAAAAACTTATCGACATTTTCATCCAATACGAGCAAGATGTCCTGGCCATCAAGGGAATGAGAAGGATCGGCCAAGGAGTGATCAATAAACAAAATTTCAATGTCTATTACAGCTGCCATATAAAGGCACATGAATTTGGTGCTGGTTTTATTGTTAGTAAACGAATTGTGGATAGATTTGTTGAATTTAAACCAGTGAATGAAAGAATTTGCAAGATACGTATTAAGGTAAAACACAAAATATTCAATTATATGTACTCATGCTCCCATGGATGAAAAAGATGACGAGGAGAGGAATAAATTCTGTAATATTCTTGATAGAATTTATACTGAAGTCATTCAAATGGTGTAAAGCTCATTATAAGAGATTTTAATGCAAGAATCAGAAATGATGAAACCATGAGGGTATTTACTGGATCCCACAGTCTACAAAAAGAGATGAGTAGACTTGTGGACTTTGTCATTGCGTCTGATATGATGATCAAAAGCACAACATTTAAACATAAAGATATACACAAAGTGACCCGGAGATTTCCTAATGGCAGAATTCAAAGTCAAGTTGACCATGTTCTCATACATCTGAGACATAAAAATAGTGTCTTGGATGTATGGACATTCTGAAGCTCAGATGTAGTCTCTGATCACTTTCTGGTTACTGTAAAACATTGCAGGATGAATAGGTCTTTCAGCAAAAAGAGAGAACAAAAACGCTGAATGCTAAAGAAAGTCGAGTTATGCAGGAAGTACAAAAAAGAACTATGTGACAAATATCAACTTATGAGGAGAGCTTGCCAGCAGAGAATGCTTGGTATAGTCTGAAACAAATCATAATTGAAACTACTGAGAAAACACAAGCTGAATATCCTGTGAAGAAATGTGACTTAATGGTGTAACGAAGAGTGCTCGGCAATAATGGAAAGGAAGAATGAGGCGTATAAGCTAATAATTAAGATGCATTTCACTACAGATGCTCAGAAAAAAGAATACATAAGAATAAAGAGAAAGCATATCTCACTGAATTATATTGAAAACCTAAAGACACAAAATAGGCTAGAAAATTTTATCAGAGAGAGCTAACGTAAGAACTGAATTTAATCTGAGAACTATAGCCTGTAGGAAAGAAGATGGAGAAATTGCCAGAGATATGGAAGAGGTTCTATCTAGTTGGCAAGAACATTTCAAAAATCTGCTTGGGAGTAGAAATAATGAAGAGAATATTGCACTTAAGATTATACTTAACTTCATCTGTGAAGATAAGGATGAAGGGATGGAACACAGTCCTCCAACCTTCTATGATGTTGAACTTACAATCAAAAAGCTAAATCTGAATAAATCAATTGGACCAGTTGTATTCAAAGCTGAGCTGTTAAATATTAATGAAATGAAACTAACTAAATCAGTTCATTAGTATGTTATTCGTGATGTATGGACACACGAATGAATGTCTTACTGAGTGGAAAGAAGGGTCTGTTTGTCCTATTTATAAGAAAAGGAGGCAAGTTGGAGTGTTGTAATTTCAGAGGAATTACTCTATTGAATACAGCATATAAAATTTTCTTCACCATCCTTTATAAAAGATTGCAGAGATATACTTCTAAAATTATTGGGAACCACCATTGTGGTTTTTCAGAATGGAAGAACAACAGTTGATTCAATACACTCTAACAGAAAATTTTTTTAAGAAACAAAGGAATATAACATTGACAGCTATCAGCTGTTTAATTGATTTTAAAGCTGCATATAACAATTTAAATAGAGAAAGAGTACTTGAAGCTATGCTGGAATTTAACATCAAAAGGAAACTGATCAGTCTTACAAGAATGACATCTAAAAGTATGAAATACAGAATTATTTATTTTTATTTTTTCTCAAAGCCTTGTTATACTGAGAAAGGTCTGCGACAGGAAGACTCTTTTTCTTGTCTGGTGTTTTAACTTGGCACTGGAAAAGGCCATGTGAGACTCTCAATTAAACAGAAATGGAACTAAAGAACAATTCAACTGCTGGCTTTGCAATGACATTCAAATTGGAATTAAAAAGAGCATATCTATGGCTAACAGATGTTTTTATGGGCTTATAAAACAACTTAAATCAAAATTAATTAGCATAAAAACTATGGTAAGTTTATATATGACTTTGATAAGACCTGTGAATGCTGGACACTTAGCAAGATAGAGGATGATCTACTGCTAATATTTGAAAGAAAAACTGTAATGAAGATTTTTGGATTGTTCAGGCAAAATGAACTGTAGAGAATATTATATAATCATGAAATCTATAGGAAATATAATGAACCTGATATCTTCAAAATTGTAAAAGCATCTCTTATTAGAATAGCTAGACCATACTTATATGTAGATATGATGATGCATTTCCTACTAAACAGATAACCTTCTCAAAAATAGAGGGGAAGCAGTGAAAAGGAAGATCACTCACTGGATGAATAGATGGTGTGGAAACGGAATTTGAAACTGATAGGGGTAAACAGGGGGAAGCTGTGGTGCTGGGTAGGCTCAGATGGAGGAAACTTTAGAGAACAGCCTTGGTATGTAGCAGGTTGTAGAGCTCAAGAAGAAGAAAATGTAAGCTGCATATACAGAAATTTAGGAGTGCATTTAGCACCAATAATGTTGTACCAATTAAGCAAAAATAAAAATGATGTTTTAACCATCAAACCAGTTATGATTTTTTTTCTGCAATCATCATCTACGCAGCAGTTGCTCAGTCATGATTAAAGTGATTGGTTTCATCTTCCCTAACTCTGTACTAAGTTCTATCAGCATAGCAACAAATTATTACATATGTAATGCAATAGATTGGAGAGATTTATTATGTAGGCAGAATGATGACACTTGCAGACAGACGTAGCCGTAGGTTCAACATAATTTTATTATTGGATAACTCATTTCTTTAGATGTGTAATCTGATTTACACATTTATGGGTTCAATATGCACCTCAAAATTCTTGGAAACTTACATCTTAAAACTATGGATGATAGATAGAATTGAGCGACAACGTGTTATTTTGAGGCAAGCAAGTGGAAAATGTATGATGAATTCAGAAGGAGGAGGATAAAAACTGTAAGATTATGAATATAAAGATACAGGAAAGATTAAAAGAAAAAAAAATGACTTCAGTTGAAATCTTTAATCTGACCAGCTATAATGATGCAGATTAATTTTGAAATAACACACTCCAGATTTTTTAGGACAGATAGGGGAAATGTCCAAATTACAGTGAAGAATATAAGGGGCTTTTCCCAATTTAAATTAGAAGTTTGGTTTCATATTTTTTATCTCACATATATAATTTAAAAAATTAAATTAAACATTTAGAGAGTACTCCAAATTACAGTATTTAAATTATTTTCATAAAATTATGTACCGTATTTTTAAAAGGGTGTGTAAGTTAAAATGTATATTTGTTCAATGTTCAGAGAAATAAATGTCTGCATTTTTTTTTCAAACTTCTTGCATATAATAAAATATTGCATTATTTTGTTTTAATTATTCAAAGCAATTGAGTCATTTTCCTATATCATCTGCGATTAAAGTAAGCTGTTAGTACTTTTAGATTATAAGACGTACTTTGCGGGTTAAATATTTTTAATCGCTTTACAATTTAAATGCTTTGTATATATTTTTAACATTTTAAATTATTAAAACTGCAAATTGCTTTTACCAATTACCAGTATTTGTGTTTTGCTTTAATATTTCTCTTTTCTCATTTCGTAGGAGAAAATCTTGGTGTTTTTGTTATAAGCCAAACAAACGTACGTAAGGAACAACGTACATGCCCCAGTCTTGCTTACATGATGCCTTCTGACTTACTCTGGGGTAAAGATGAAATCTTGATGATTACAGCAAATAAAAATTACACTGTATCTAACTATTATGAATTTTTCCAAGATATTGATTTTCCTGTTGGGTATGAAATATATAAAGATACATATAGATATGCAAGAACTGGCTTAAGCCCCCCTGGTGTTGAAGTACATTGTCTTCATGGCTTGAATGTGACTGATACTGTTGTCAAGTGAGTTATTTTTACTATAGTTTTTCAAATTAAAAAATAAACATTTTTTAAATACTAATTTTTTTATTTTTTACACAGATATTAAAAATATTTCCTATCATGTTGTTCTGTCAGAGTGAATATTGGATCATTTTTTAAAAATAGTGTGTATATCCTTATCTATGGCACACAGCTGCAAAGGGGGAAAATGAAAAAGATCACAGAATTTGTTGAATTTTTTAAATGCAAACCAAGTGGCAATGGACATAGCTGAAATGAATTTACTTAGGTGTATCTTTCTCATGTACATGCTTGCTTAAACAGGAAATTAAAATTGTTAATTTTGTACTTTTATATGCATTTTCAAACCTATGAATTTTGTTGATAAATATGTAAGTGGAGAATCATGATTGTAGGTGGTCAAAGATAGTTAGTTTTCATACTCTCACTTCTTTGCTTTAAATTTGCCATTACTGTGCCACCAGTATTCTTTTTTGTTGTGTTTTATTAAAAGTTATCATTTTCTACAATAATGGTTCCAAAACATGATAGTGGTGCTGTTAATGCTTAGTATTAGCAAAATGAATTTTACCATCATTTTAAATGGTATGATTATACATTACAAGAAGAATTATATATTTATGTATGTTTTCATTTCTCATTAATTCTTTCAGAGTGGACTAAAATGTCAGAATTCTAGCCATTCACAGGTACAGGAGAATATATGTTGGGATATGATACTTGCCTTTAGTAATTTCCTATGCAGGTTTGGCAGCTCTCTCGATTTCTGACCATTCTCCCGCCAACTTGATTTGCAACATATTTCTCCTGACTTGTTCTTAAAATTTCTCACGATTTTTATGCAGCTTGCCTTATACTTCATTTTGGCACCAATAAAAGAAAGTGGTTTGGGGCATCTGAAAGCATTTGGTTTTTCTCTAGATTACATCTAAGAGAAAATCAAAGTCAGTTTGTCAGTAAGAAATTATGGTGTGCTTCTGCTTTGTGAGTGAGAGCACATGTGTCCAAAAATGTCGTGTTCCAGTTCTTCAGTGAGCATTGAGCGCTACTACATGTCATCTGGCATATATTAGCCAATGAGCACACAGCAAGATCGAGATTATTATTTCATTCATCTTGTAGCTGAGCAGTTTGAGTGCACATGCTTTTGAGAAATAGTTTTAGAAATTACGATCCTTTTGTTTTAGTTATGTCTGTAAAAAAGGTAAAATACGCATGTACTTTTCAAAAAATCATACACAGATGATTTTCCTTCTATTATTTCCTCAAGGAAATGTAATGCATTTGCGGTGTGTACTGTTTTTGCAATTGTGATTTTTCTGTTTTGAAAATTTACACTGTGGAAGGGCCGATGTTCTCAAACATGTGTGTGCACAAAAACACAAGGACAGCAGGTGTTCTATTGAAAAAAAACAAAAAAAAATTACATTTCTCTGTGGAAACAAAGGACCAAAAAGTTATTAAAGCAGAATGCCTGTTCTTTGCCTTTTTACTTGAGCACAATCTGTCACCGAATGCATTAGATCATGCTACAGCTTTATTTAGAAAAATGTTTTCCAATAGCAAAATCTCTAAGAAATGCTCATGGAAGGACCAAAATGGCTGCAATTGTTAGCCAAATGGTTATGATAAATAAATCTTCAGTTATTGATTGCATTAAACCAGTTCCATTCTGCATCTGTATGAATGGAACTAATAATACTGGTTCGAAACCGTATCCATTTGTTGTTTCTTTTTTTAATCTCTAGAAAATGAGTTTAGTTTACTTTCTGGTGTGTTTAATAAGCACAGCTAGTTATTAAAACTTTAAAAGAAAATGCAATGAATAATTGCTTACCATTTGGTGCCGATAATGCACCAGTAATGGTAGGTTTGAAGACTGTTGCAGGCATCTTAAAAAAGGAAAATTCTGATTTGCCAATTATGAGGTACACATGTTATCCCTTAAATTTAGTAGCTGAGAAAAGGGCTGCTTCTTTCCCATAAGTGTGGATGAACATATTTATTATCTTGAAAGCAAATCTAAAAGGAAGGGAAAATTGAAGCACTCCCAACAGCTGCATAATACTGAAATAAAAATTTTGAAACATGTATGTACACACTGGCTATCTTTAAAAAAATGTTTATCTAGAATCTTCAATCAATGGAACCCACTTCTTGCACTTTTTAAAAAAGTAATTGTTTCTGGAGTTAAGATTTGCTGTATTGAAAGTTATACCTAAAGTGAAGAGTGATGTGGTTACTACCTCCTGTTAAAAATAGGTTTGAGAAAAATAAACTAATTTCTGCACCAGTGAGGAATTTGATTGGCAGTTCTCAAAATATTGCTACAAAATATAAGCTGATACAAATTTCTCTCAAAATAAAAAAAAAAAAAATTGTTCAACAAGAGAAACATTTTGCGATTACTGTAAGTTTATCTTGTGAAAAATGAATATTTATGTTTTTGTCTTTGGACCTTAACAAAGCTTTTTGTTTTTTTATACGATTCATTTTGGCATCATGCGATATTCTTAACATAGTTCTACAAAGCAGAATCCCATTAATTAATGTTTTGCAATCAATGGTTTATGATTTGTTTAAAGATATTTTATCAAAGTTTGTAAAACCAGTCTTTGTTTTATCTTCTAATTCTATATGATGTGATTTATGGTGAAACAGAAAATCAGAAGAAAGGTGAAGATTTTGTAATAGAGGCTGCAACTAAAAAAGTAGTGGAAGAACTTTCAGAGGAAGACGTTATTTCCTTGTTAGGAGCTCCTTCTGCCAAGTGTGTGATTACATAGTACATAAATTTCCCAATCAACAACGAAGTGATTTTATATGCCAGAGTTGCAGATGTCTTTGCAATGGCAAATAGGCATCTTTTTTTAGTAGATTTCCAGTTTTACTTCATGTAATCATGAAAAATGATGATATTGATGTTGCCACTGATAAATTGCAGTTGCAATTTACCATTAGAAAACTTGGATAAAGTTACAGACCAGCTAGGATTGACACCCAGTGGAGTTTAATTGGAAAACTGAAAGGTACTGATGGAATATTAAAGTATAGTGAACCGTCTAGAATTATGTTGGCCATCCTGACAATTCCCCATAGTAATGCAGAGAGAGGATTTTCAGTGTTGCAAAAACAAGGACTGAATTTATCTCTAATATTAGTAATAACACGTTAAAAAATCTTTTATTACCAAAAGCAGGTCTATGTGCCTATTGCTATAAACAAATAATGAAATTTCTTTCTTGATGAAAGCAAAATCTGCCACTGTCCATATGCATTTGTACTAAAACTGATTAAAGCATTATTTTTAGTTAAAAGATGCAAATAATAATTTTTTTCATGTATTTTTCTGCTGGTCTGTATTTAAGAATTAGTAACTGAACTTTAATTAGTAACTATTTAAATTCATTATTAAATATTATTTTTATCATTTAAAAAATCTTTTTGTAATTGAGAAAAATCTCCCGAATTTTTAGTGCTGTAAGTTGGCAAGTATGCTTACTATGTTATATATTAGGCAGAATAGTTTAATTTTTATTATTTTATATAATGATGGTAATGTTTTATTCTACGTAAATTACCAATTAAACTGAATCATAATTATGTGTCCTCTACAAATATATTTATAAAGCATTTGCAGTAATCAGTGGCTCCATATTTATCTTCAATAGCTGTTTACAATTTGTTACTTGCAGATTCGTATGTATTACTGTGTAGCTTAACTTATGAATGCATGTTAATTATAGATAGGATCAATTCTACATGTACGTTGGCTGAATTTAGATTAGTGTGTAGTTTATCAAGCATACCAGTTTTTAGGTTCGGCTTTTGAGAGAAGTCTGAGTATCTGAAAGAGGAAGCTGCTTCAAAGAGTGAAGCATATTTCATATTTATTGGATCTTTATTTACTTGGAAAACATGTTTTTAAAGAGAGTTTAAAATAAATCTGGCAGTAGTTGGAACTAATAAGAATATTAAAAAATTAAATTATCAGTGAATGGCAAGTGCAAGAATAAACAAAAACTCAAGGATATTTTGATTTTGTTTTTAACTGCCAAAACTCAAAGCATTTATGAGTGTAAAGCTTTCCAGCATGTTTTATAAGATTATCAGGTTAAGTAATTATGATTTGGTTAAAACTTTCATGTAATTATGCAATTTTTATCTCTATCCAAAAGGAGCTGGTATAGAATCCGAGTTAATTTTATAATATAATAAATTGGTTTTGAAGTTCTTTGAAGCCAGAGGTAATGAAATTTGCTTGAATTGGAGAAATCATTCCACATGTTGAGCTAAGCAGACTGCTTCACCGCCCAATTTTCACGTTATTTTCTTTGGCATAAGCTGTATAATAACTGAGCAATTCAGCTAGTGGAAGACACTGATATTTTTAGTTCTTTACAAATGAGACAAGAATATTAAAAATTGAATGTGGAAACACTGCTATTCCTATTTATGTAGATTCTTTAGAATTTTCAGTGCAAAAATTTCCAATAAAAAGTGCATTTTAGTGCCTATAGTAGATAAGAGTGACATACTAAGCTTTTCAATTTGGTTTTTGTGGAACCCTGATTCTCAATAAACCATTTAAAGTTTTCTGAAGAAGGATATAAGTAGTCATATACAGAAGAATATGCACTGGAATACTTTCAAAGTTATGGATCGGATATACTATTGTGCATACTCAAAACAATAAAGGACTCTGGGATTTGGCAGAATTGAGAAATAAAAAGCAGCACGATTCCATTTAGATTCATAGTTTTCATGAACTGATGTGATAGCAAGATAACAAAGAAGATAACTATTTCACTGCTATGTTAAATGCTGTTAGAGTCTATTGATTGAAGAAATATGGCACAAGTTTAAGTTACACTGTTAGATAATCTCAAAGCATCAGTTGTTTGAGCGTGAGCAAAGTTTTTAATCTTCTGTTTCCATAAAATGTAGCTGATGATTATTTAATTAAATCAAAAGTGATCTGTCAGTATCCATTATTATTTTATGAAGAGTGATCTATAATTATCTAAGCTTTTCAATTTTCACAGCAATCTCTTCCTCCAAACTTTAGCCAGAATGATTGGTACAGTTCGGCATGATTTCCATCATCTTTTACGCCATATAAAATCTTGAATAAAATTTCAAATTTTTTTAAATGAAAAAGATAGTTGATGTATAAATCTTTCATTATTTTATGGAATGCACATTTGAAAAACATAATTTTTATTTTTTTCCCATTGTTTTGTGAGTGTATTAAAAATGTTACTGTTTTATATTAAAAAAATTGGATGATTTAAGTTGTATTATTTTCTTGATAAAAGTAAGTAATTCATTATACATGTGTTAAAAAACTATAATTAAATAACAGAAAATTAAAATATTTGTTTCATATCTTGTTATTTAAATATTACTTTTTGTGTTAAGTCTTGCTTCACAATAAACGTTAAAAATTTGCAATTTATATTTGTTCAAAGACCATGCATGTTTGTAGTAACCTTGTTTGCATAGTTTTACAACCACCAGTATTAAGAGGGTCAATATACTTCCTTTCATCTGGCAAAATTAGTTGCAGATGTATTTAAGTATTAAAACCTGTAACTAATATTCATGCATTCGTACATATTTAGTCTTTTATATATTGTTGTGTTAAAAAATTTCACACAAAATGCATGTATGGATTTTATTTAAAGTGCAAAAAGAAAAAAAATATTGATCTTTGTATATTCCAATGGATCTTACTTTAAATTTCCTGGTGTGCTTTGTGCTTCGACTCCAAAAGACCAGGGGGGGGACCAGAAATCACAGTACAAGAAGTCTGAAAGTGTTTTTTGCATGTTTGGGATTTGTTCCTGTAGTAAGAATTCTTTAGCAGATACATCCATGTAATTGGGAGAATTGATCCGATACGTAACATCCACTTGGTTCTGCCATTTCTGTGATAATTTTGTAGAGTTATAAGATTTTTTGAAGCAGAAAACATGAAAAATCTATACTGCTCTCACTGGGATTTGAAATTCTGGACCTACCAATTGCTAGACAAATTAGCTTCCTATTACACCATGAAGGCATGTGGTAAGGAGAGAGAGTAATCCCTTACATTTTTTAATTGCTCAAATGCATAACCACTTACATGTAGTATCCAGCATTGAAAGTGGGCATTGTCCGTGAATGTTTGCTGATATTCGTGATAAATGACATTCAAATTATTGAAGAAATTTATCAAAATACCTTTGTCTTTCAGTTTGCTGGTTTATGCACTTTTTGGCAGAGATACTTATGTGTATCATTCTGATGATTGCAGAGAAAAACGTACTTCTTTGGTCAAAAGATGCTGTAAATCTATTTGCATTACAGCATGTACTATGCTGTTTTGAATGGTGTTATGTATATCCCCTACACAGAGTACATTAATGCCTTCTGACTGCCAGATTTAAGTTCTGTAAATTTCATGTATGTGACATGATTTGTTTTCCTTGTGTTGTATATTTATTATAATCTAAAGGACATTTAATCTTTAAATGAAAATTATTTGTATTACAGTTACAAATAATGATGTTAAAATTTTGCTTAAATAGACAGATTTCTCTAATGTGAAAAATGAGAACTAAAAACTTTAAACAAATAATTCTGGTGTCGACGTTAAAAAAAAAAAAACTTTTAAATGTTTTAATATGGAAATCTGAGTGGGGGGGAAGGAAGAAGAATGAGTTGATAATAAATCTTTGTACTATAGGAATAGCTCCACAGTCTTTGTGTATTGTCTTCCTTTTTAAATAACTATCAGTAATCAAAGTAAATCTTAATTAAAAGCAAATGCAATATGTATACCCTCCCCCAGGAACTATAATACATTCAATTTTTGATTTTTACTCCTTTAAAAGTGCTGTTAAAATCATGCCTATTAATAAAATAAATGTGCATAAATTATTTTATAATTTTTTCCTTTACATAGGCTGGATTTCCGAAATACATCCCACTTTCCTGATAATCCAAAATTAATTTATGGTGATGGAGATGGCACAGTGAATGTTAGAAGCTTACGAGCATGCTTGCAATGGCAAGGCAAGCAAAAGCAAAAAGTAAATCATGCTGCAATATATAATGTGGATCATATGGGAATATTGGCAGATGCTCATGTTCTGGAATACATTAAGAATGTTGTTCATCAGTGGTGATTCTCCAGGTTCTTATGTGCCTTTCATCGAGAATATCTCCATCTATTCTGAATGACTTGCAAACATTTATTCAGGTAAATTGTGTTTGCAGCATAAAACAAGGTTATGCTTTTTATTTATTTTTTAATAAGAAGAAATTTAAGCAGGATACTGAGTCAGAATGATGTCTACAAGATTGATCATATCATTAAATGGCAGTATTAAGGCTATTTTTTTATATCATAAGCAATCATTTTCTGCACTCCTCAATAACTAATTGGAACAATACGACATTAAAGTTACATTTCTTCAGTTTCACAACTTCACGATAATTTCGGTATGCAGTCATGCCACTTGACTGATAATCTTGTAAAATCAAGGAAATGAAAAGTGGCTTTAAAAAGAAAGTACTAATCAATCTTTTCAATAAAAATTTGTGTTTTAAAAAGTAGCCTACAAACCAAAGTTGTTTTTATAAGCACGGAAATAAAGAGTTCTGTAATGTAACCTGTGTTGCTCTTGCTTCTTTGAAAGTATCTTACTTAGCTGAAACAGTTTTATTGACCCATTTCTCTTCTTCATGAATTTGTTTAAAGTAGCATTATCACTTTCATAATTTTGTGTGTGTGTGTGTCCGTCTGTTTTGTTATTAAATGGTTCTCATACTTGTTTTGTTTGAATTGTATTAGTTCACTGTTTTTACCAGAGTTTTTAAAAAAATTATGTGGCATGAAGATTTTATTTCAAAAATGTTATTTCTGCAAGGGGAAAAAATCCTTATAATTTAATTAAATAAATTTACTAAACATTAAATAAATTTTAAACAGAAAAAAAAATTAAGTTATTTTATACTCTTGAAATAATTATTCCCCTTACCGCATTTCCTCAGACTTAATATTCACTCTTCAAATAATTGCATTTAGAATGAATTCTGTTAGTTCATTTAGTATTTCTGTAAATTGCATTTTTGTATATGTTAAATATTTGAGTTTTCATTATTTTATTCAGTACATATTAATATGTGTGTGCAGCTGTATATTAATTGTCTATATAAATATAAAAAGATACTTTAATGATCTTTTAACTCTTTAAAAGTAGAAAAGTTAATTACTCATCTAGTAGAAGAATGCAGAATGCCTACAGGGGTTGGCACATTTTTTAATTACAGATAAGCATTTTGCATGTAACAAAACAACATGCTGCCTTATGCTCCCAAGTACTGTATATGGCAATTTTTGCACTATCTTCTACATATTATTTAAATGTTCCGCCCCTAAGGCACTATCTAGTAGAAGAATGCAGAATGCCTACAGGGGTTGGCACATTTTTTAATTACAGATAAGCATTTTGCATGTAACAAAACAACATGCTGCCTTATGCTTCCAAGTACTGTATATGGCAATTTTTGCACTATCTTCTACATATTATTATTTAAATGTTCCGCCCCTAAGGCACTACACAGAAGGAAGGGATGCCTTCATGGAGGACTTTCCAAGGGAAACTGGCTCATATTAACACATAACATATGGGGGAAATCATGAAAATGCCTATGCAGCCAACCCATTAGCAGTTGTTAAACCTTGGACTGAACCTACCAGTGTTCACAAATTTTACCGCTTGGTCACTGGTGGGCCATCTTCTGCATAGGTAATTGACGTGGATGGACTTTTCTAACTATTTTATTATTTAAAATCAGGAAACATTATATATTGTACAATAGAAAAGCTAAAATATTTTCCTACATTTGAGTACTGTCTTAAAAAAAAATTCTGTACAATATTTTTGTTTTGGGTTCATAAAATATGCTTTTTATTAATTATATGCCTTTTTTCAGTAATTTCACATTTCATTTTCTACTTGTCACTTCATAAATCCAGTGTATTTATTTATGATAAAAATGTTAAATGAAATCAGTAACTTATAGAATAAAATGTACATACAGGGTTGCCACTCAAAAGGAAAACGAAATTCGCTGACTTTTCCAAGATTTCCAGGTGTGTTTTAATAAAATTCCAGTCTATCTCCACGTAGTGAGTGTTGAGTGTGCTGAGTGGTAAATAAATTATGGTACCACTTGAAAACAGAAAAATATGCAAATCGCATATGACATATATAATCCTAAAAGTATTACTATTATTAACTATAATAGGAATTGTTTTCTCCACTGAAGATTGAGATTAGAATCTTCCCATCTAGATTAACATATGTCTTTTTTTGCAGCTAAACGAAATAAAGAAATCTATTTAACAATGTTATTTTATAATTATTTAGCAGCTTACATTAGCAAAAAATATGTGCGTTAAATTTCGTGATGGTATGTCATCATACTGCTAGAGTTAGTAGTATGCTCGAGAAAATCGCTTGAAATTTGAAATGATTATTAACTAATAATAAATAAACTTGGAAGAAGCCTCATTAAATTGTACAAAAAAAATTAAATAAAGTTAGTTACTTAAAGATTAAAAACTGAATTACAATAATCAACGATATTTTGGCAAATATAATTATATTAAATGGTTAGCCTAGACGATTGATTACTATTTTTTTTATTTTACTGCAAAATGGCAAATAAGGCATTTATTAAAAGGGGGGAAAAGGCTTAAAAGATTTTGTGGTAAAATCCTAGTATATAGAACTAACTGCCTTGGCACGATTTTGAAACTTGTCGCTAACATCAAAATAATCCATCATAAATGTCCCGTTTACTGCTCATCTTATCACGAAATCCTATGGGTATCATATACTAGCGTTAAACCGATTTTATTTTATACTGGAATGGGAAGGTATTTTCTTTCGTTCAACATGCACTGCACATCTCTTGAATCTCATGGTTACTGGAAACTTGCTTTGCCTTTCTAAAAGACAATCTGATTGGAGCTGCGAAAATCAGCATCTGCCCAAATGATGCTGGGGCAAAATAATGTGGTTTTTTTTTTTTTTTTTTTTTTTTTTTTTTTGAGGTCAGACTTTTTAGTCAATTTTTGAATTTCTTGACACTCCTGGTTTTCTAGGTAGTGTGGCAACCCTGTTGTTAATATGTGTTAAATAAATTATATGTAATTACAATTTTTATTATTAATACAATTAATGGCAGTGTACTTAAAAACTGATAAACCGTTTTATTTTGAAGAAGAAAAAAATTAAAAAAAAAAAAAACCAGTTCTACGTTTCTTCTTGGATTAGTAATGTAATGTCTAATATTGCAGTATTTTATGATTTTTTTTATAAAATTATTATTTGCAAAGATGCACATTACTTACTCAAAAAATTTACTGTGCTGCAATTGAGTAGATTGAATGTATTTAATGTATGCGAAAGCTGTAAATCAGGTATGTTTTTTAAACTTTCTTGCTGTTTTCATTGACAGTATATGTAAACTCATTAAAAGAGTTTATTTTAACTGTACAGTTTCTTATAATGTGATTCTCAAATTGCACCCATACTTCTGATTATAGAAGCTCATGTATTATACCAAAGTCGCCATATAATAAATTTAGATTATTGAAAACGCTTATGAGTATTCTGTACTTTTTTAGACATTTATATTTACAAGTGCTTTGAGTATTAACAACAAACAAGATTTACTGTGCTGCGATTGAGTAGAATGAATGTGTTTAATGTATGCAAAAGCTGTAAATCAGGTATGTTTTTTAAACTCTCTTGCTGTTTTCATTGATAGTAGATGTAAACTCATTAATAGAGTTTATTTTAACTGTACAATTTCTTATAATGTGATTCTCAAATTGCTTCTTATTAGATACTCTCAAAAAGTGAAATTTGTTCAGACTCAAAAAGAAAGTAAATAATATTAAAAATTCTTTGTGAAAAAAAAGTGGCGACAGTGCAAAAAAAAAGCGTCAATTTCATTTGAAACTGAAGTCGCTGTAATAAGTGATGAAAAAATGGTAAGTGTCATTCCATCAGAATAATTCTTCAGAACAAAATTGCATACTTCAACATATTAAAAGCTATAGTACCTGTGGAATCGGTAGTTAACCTCATCTGACTTTGTAGACACATTAGATATTTTTTTGACATGAAGAAGCTGAAGAAATGAGCAATGCTCTCACCGAAATTCAAACCATAGACCTCTCGAGTACGCACCGAGCGTGATTACATTTAGTATTACCCTTTTTGGAATCCCTAAGTACATTAGATTTATTACTAACATCCATGTCAAGAAATCTTTTACTTAATTTGATGGGGTGTGCAGTCTTTCTCAGGGAGATAAAAAACCCCACTCTTTATCCTGGGTATGTTTTTTAGTAATCGAATTCTTTTTCTTTTCAGTAGAACCGCTTACAAATATCTTTTGGATGCCCATAACATACCCAAATGTAGGTTCTTATCCTTGTCTGAATTATCCTTACGATATTGGTATATGGTGACCATTGATTTGTCTTTGAATGTGAGCAAATTCTGAAGTCCACTGCATTGATAAAGTCTATTTTATCATACTTCTTTTTCATGAGTACATCGTTTTACAGTTCATCCTTATCCATTTCCGTAAGAGGCATCTTTGAAGAATCAAAGGCTATATCCGAATTGTCAGAGTCATATTCAGAAATACAGTCACAGCCCGAATCACTAACTACATCTATAATAATACATTCAAAAATCCATGTAATATAAGAGTACCATGCCACTCTTGGTAGAAAGCATG
The DNA here is from genome assembly GCA_000611955.2 of Stegodyphus mimosarum. NCBI lineage: Eukaryota > Metazoa > Arthropoda > Arachnida > Araneae > Eresidae > Stegodyphus > Stegodyphus mimosarum. The sequence continues at coordinate 66,174 of KK117555.1, read as the reverse complement.
AGGTTATGTGCAGGAATGAGCTCCTGCAGGTACGGTGATAAAGATAATTCTAACAAAGAGCACAGTAGAAGCACACCTTCACTGACCAAGGTCAATTGAAGACTCGCAGCCAGCCCAGGAGCTCATAGAACTTCATCGTTCCATGGACACACTAGAATATTTTTCAAGAAATTAAACAAAAATGTGTGGATCACTAATTTGGTCAACTATAAAAAAATACATTTTTTTCCCCTGTACTTTTTTTCTCAAGAACTGCAGTTTTTATACTACATCTTTTATCAGATTTAGAATTATGACATTTCTACTTAAATATGCAATTTTCTCAAGAACTGCTTATTGCATCTTGTCAAATCTGTAATCTAGACATTTCTGCTTTGAATGGTACCATTTGTTTTATTTTGACTTGAAATAAGTCAATAAGCATGACTGTCTTATCATAATCTTTACCATAATTCATGAGAACATGGTTCAGTTTGTTTCACACCAAGTTTTCAAAAATCTCTGGCAGATTTCAAGAAATATATATACTTCATGCAGAATATTTTATTAAATTATTTACAAAAGTAAACATATATTACAAATGATACAGACTGTTTTACACTTGTATATATTATTTTTCTCTAACCTCTATAATATTTATCAAAAACCTTCTCCAAAGGCTTTAAACTGCTTTTCAATAAATTAATGTTTAAAATATATATATACAGTATATTCACTAAGATACCTGAAAACAGTGGTCATGTGCTTTACTTCCTTAAATATTGATCCTAGATATAAGTTTCCAATAATAAAATTTTCTAACAGCAGAAAATATGTAAATATTCTCAGTATTATAGGTAGAATGGTTTCATACATGTAAAATCTAATTAAAGCTAGACTGTTAATTTCAAGCAAATTAAAATATTTCAAGTAATTTAAATGACAGTGTGTTACACTTTTGAGGGCTTGTCAGAGGTTAGCATTTTAAAATCTGATCTAAACAATAAGTGAAGCTCCAATGTTACCATGCCTACATTCTGTGTTGCATTTAAACTGATGTTCAAACATTCAGAATTTAACAGAAGTATTCTTTTTATAGTTATGAAGAAACAGGCCGACAGGATTTCACTGCATCTGAGTGGGATCTCTCCTGATAGTAATGTAATTAATGTAACTTTGCCAATATTGTGATCTTTTACACAAGAATTTTTTCTGTTATTTTTTTCTAAAATATTTTCCTCCAAAATCTAAAAATCTATAATAATGCTTATAATTTTTATGCAAAAATTATTATAATAAATAATAATTCTATATAATTATTCTTATAATTAATGAAATAACTATAATAATAATTTTCTGTTGTATAATTATTATAACTAGTTATTAAATATTGTAATTGTGAAAAGTTTTGGATATCATATTCCAACGAAAATATCTATTTTGATCACTATCGAATGCAATTTTAACGACGTTTTTGCGTGACATCTGTACGTAAGAACAGAAAAAAGGACACTTTCCCCCCAAAAAATTATAAAACTGATTTAAAATGGATTCTGAAGAGATTTTTTCATAGTGTATGTATACTATTCAAAAATGAATAGCCTCAGAATGTTGAAATTTTGTATATAGGACTGCTATAACATGTAGATGTGCACCTCATATTTTGGTTGCAATAGGCCGCACCAAAAGTACATAAATATATGTATCCACTCTGTTACTCAGCTCAATAAGCTGAGTTTCTTTATTCTTATATGTTTGTAAATTGTGCACTTTTTGCTTTAAAAATGATTGAATTATGTTGTTCTTATCTTTCGGTTAAGGTTTTTATGCCTTGCATGTTCTAGTTGTAGAATTATCAACAATTTAAAAGCTGTTTAACCCTTAAACACAGAGGTGGGGTCTGTATGACAGCGTCAATATTCGAGAACTGCAAAACTGTTTATAAGTTATATAGTTATTCTTCTCCTTTTCAGTACTTTCAAGTTGACATAAAATATAATTATTCCTAAATTTTTATTAAACTCTATCCATTAGTTTTTTTTAAATAATAATAATTAAAATTGAGCCTCGGTCATATAGACCTCATTTCTGTGTTTACGTTACATTATTCTTGCATGAAGGAGGGATGGCTTGAGTCACTTCAGCAGGTGGCCTGATAAGAGATAGTGGAATTGGAAACATCAGAATTAGTGAAACCACATATGGAATGAAGGCTTCAAAAGCCAACTGTGAACTGAAAAGTAAAAATATGCATTCAGAGAGTGCTAGGAGTTTCCAGTAGAATCTATTCTAACTCAGATGTAACCGATACCCTTCAAATGTGTAAAACATGTCCTCTTTGTCCCCCTAGACTGAGAAGAAAAACTGCCGATCTATGTTTCAGCCGCAAGTATCCGTTATGTAATAAATGCGTTAAAAAATTTGCAAAAATTGTGTCGAAAATGCTTAAAATAATGTGCTGCAGTTTTTTAATATTCTTATATATTATCTTTTTTTTTGCATTATTTTATATAATCCAGATTCTGTAGATGGAAAATTTATTAAATAGTTTAGTTTGTAAGCATTTGGGAGTAAGTAGTGTTTATTTTATTTATTTGATCAAGCGTTCTGTACTTTTTCATATGTGATTTAAAAATTAATTTTTAATGCATTAATTTTAGAGTTGTAAAAAGAAATAATTACTTCAATATAACAAGCAATGTCTATTAATGCTTATATAATAACAAGAGTACATTATTTTAAAATTTTTTATTTTTAAAATGCATAAAATAGAGCGCAGTCTGAGAGACCCCTCCTCTGTGGTTACGTAACACAAAATGAACGTCTGTACTTAAGGGTTAAATGTGGCTAAGCGTTCCCCCCCCTCTATAGCTCTGTTTGTTTACATTTGAAACTTAGCATAATACTGGATTTGTAGCTAATCTAGAGAAACTAAGCTTCGCATCAACAAAGTAACATCTTTTATTATTGTGAATTAAATTATGCTTAATTCATTCTGCAATTATCATGTAAGTTATTATATTATCCCATACATTGACTCAGCATAGCGGCCACAACAAATTTCAGTTTCTACGCCGAGTGAGACCAAAAGTAAACTTTCGATTTTGTGCACCGAAAAATCTACCTTCTTGCTTGCTGGCCAAATTGCTTGTTTTTGTATAGAAAGTGTAATTTTAATTGGGGGGGGGGGAATTGTTTATAACTATACTTGGTGTTTTATGTTTTTCTATATCGTTCAATTTTGAATACAAATATTTTGAGTTCTTATGTATTTTTGTTATGTATTAAAGTTTAATAATCTGGTTTCCCTATCCCTTGATTTCTAGTGTTCTCACCAGGTCATAGCCGCTGACAGAATTGCTTCTTTTTATGTAGAAACTCTAATTTTAATTTTTAAAATTGTTTTTTAACTGTTTTATAACTGTAGTTGATGTTTTATGTTTCTCCGTATTTTACAATGAAGATGCTTTGACTTATTATGCATTTTTGCCTTGTCGCCTTTAAAAATATAAAATTTTAAAATAATGTACTCTTGTTAAACTGAATTAATTCAATGAGAAATATATCTTTAATGAAATTCAAGGAAATAAGTTTAAGTGAAAGGCAGGAGAAAGTGCACATATAATTTAATATTCCGTACAAGGAAGTGGAGTTTTTTTTTACACCCCCCCCCCAAAAGTTGTTCTTTGGAGTAAAAAAGGGCTCATTTCCGAATGGTAGTTTCTAAAAATCTCAAGATATGGAGCTGGTTTTACAGCTGAGTTGAACCACTACAGGGTAGGGTTTTGTTTACTTAGTCTTGCATTTCATGCCGTGTTGTTCTTGATTATGTCAAGTGCATGAGAACTGTATTTTTATTAACGTTGTTGCACTTTCCTATTTTCTCACATGCACGACAGAAGTTCAAATGATCTTGAATCTTAGTTCAGGCTCATCTGATGAATATTATTCGAGTGAAGGCGAGGAAAATAACAACAAAATGTAAAGGAAGAGAAGAAAGTTAGTGAATCAGGATCTGTGAGAAAAAAATTAATTAAAAATGAGCCGCAATGAAAGTAAGAGTTCAAGGAAAAGTTATTCATCTCAAATGGTTCTGCTTGCAACTGCAAGTTCAAATATTTTTCTGAGACTGGTGATGCCGAGAAGAAACACTATTACTGTTGAACACGTTAAAAGGAAAAAGCTCAAAATTGGTAACCAAATTCCATGTATGTTTTCAGATGGCAGTATATACAATTCAACTGGGAAAATATAAAAATAGAGGTTGTAGAAAAGCATTCGCTGGCATTCATGACATATGTTTGATAATGGAACAAATGTCAAAATCAGGGGACCACATGACGAGTTGAGAGACATACACAGTAATAGAACAAACAAAATTCCCTGAAGATACACTGGACGATTCTTCAGCATACTGAGAGTTTCCCCACTCACATACCGACTCTTCTTGGCAAGACATCCTAAACATGCATCTGTTTCATAGGACTGTTATTTCAGATATTCAAAAACCCCATGAATACCGTGAGGTACAAAGGGATTCCCCAAAGGTTAATCTGTGATGTGGACTAATGCACGACCGAGTCATTGGGACTTTCTTTTTTACTGAAAAGACGGTCTCATCAGTCGTATACTTGGACATGTTGGAAAACTTCATATTTCCACAACTAGAAGAGCTTCAGCCACATGTCTTTTTGCAACAAGATGGTGCACCACCTCATTGGGGTACCATCGTTCGTAGTTCTTTGAATGACCATTTTGGGCTAGGAGGTCCAATTCCTTGGCCACCCAGATCACCTGACATAACGCGGCTAGACTTTTTCCTTTGGGGATTTGTAAAGAACAACGTTTACAGGAGGAGAGTGTCGAACATGGATGACCTAAAAGCCAGATTTACAATCGCAATAGCCTCTGTGGATGCCGACAGGTTTGCAGGTACCTGGCGTGAAATTGAATATCGACTTGATATTCTCCATGCGACAAAGAGGGCAGACGTGGAAGTTCATTGACAAGGGTCGTGAAACTTTTTGAGTCTATCTAACCATTTATGTTATTAATTTTAATCTATCTTAATTTAATTATTAAACATCAAAATGGGTCTGGGGCTTTATAAACACCCTGTATAATTTCTATGTGTATGATGAAACAGTAGGTAAAAAAATTTCCAATAAGTCCAGCTTTTTCCATCATTATGATCAAGCTTCTCAAATTGTAAACAAACAAAAAAATGTTGACAATCACATGATTTTCAAACTTTGTAAATATAAGCTGAGCATATAATAAAGTAAGGAAATAAGTTTCTGAGAACGAAATATGGTTCTATAGCCTAGGATGAATAAAAAAGGGTAAGTATATAATGTTCATTGAGTTAAGTATGTAATATTAAGTATTAATATTGAGTATAATTAGTATATTAGATTTTACTGGAATCATAATATAATACGTAATTAAAATTACAACTTTTATGTAATAATAGTTACTTATTACACTTTAAAATTATGTATATCTATCAAGATTAAATTTTGAAAAGACTGATTTTTTTCACCAATATATAAATAACTATATAGATAAACAAATAAATGCTCAAGTTAAACACAATCTAATCAAACAGTTAAATACAAATGATCAGCATGTTATCTTAGTTTATTTATATATATTTATCTCTCCGTTAAGTCTGTGTTCTTTGAATGCAATGAAAATAACAGAAAAAATCGCTACACAAATCTTGTCCATACACCCTATTTCGCAAATAAATCATTCTGAATGCCACATGCACATTTATGCTCATGGTATTAAACTATACTACTACTATTACTACTTCCCTGTAATTTGAACCTCATCCCTTCTTATTATTGTTGCTGCTACTGCTTAGACCTCAGATCCTTAGTTATTAGAAAAGATGAATGTGCAACTGACTTGACGAAACTGTAGGCTGAATGTCAGTTTGTGTTAACACTGTTATAATTGGTTGTTTCTTGCATTATTTCTTGTGACCACTGTACTAGGTAGTTTGTGATATCAATTTTTAAAATTTAGCTCATTCTATAAATGCATTAAAGAAGGGGAAAATTACGTAAATATTTTTTAAATATTCAGAATCTGGTACTAAAAAGTTAGCGGAGAAAATATGGTAATGGGTCCAATGAGTAATAGGAACTGAACTCCAGTTCTGTAAATTTGTAAAAATTTTTATGTAAACCTGTAGAATTTTTTTAATTTCATAGTTACAGTAAAGGTTTTAATCAAAATGTTTCTTCTATACGGACAATGCCAAACATCAGATTTTACATTTACAGAACCTTTCTACTAATAGTGTTACCATTTTTCATGAAATGTTCTTTGCTTTTAGAAGCTCTTGTAGAGTCATTAGGTTTTTTGAGGCAGGAAACCAGAAAAATGTGCAATGACCACACCAGGACTCGAACCCGGGATCTCTTAAATATGCATCAGATACACTTCCAGTTATACTCTAGAACCTTATACCAACTATATACTTATACTCTAAAACTAGAAATCCAGTTAAGTTTCCTTAAAATGAACACCACAAACCTATTTGGAGGTTTATGGTCATCTAAGGGAACTCTTAGAGAAAAAGATTGACTTCATAATAATAATCATTGACAGTTTGAGAAAGACTGGCCACTTTCAGAACAGGCATCATGAGGATATACATAGAATCAATATAAGATATGAAAGCACATCAACCACCTTTCTTTTCAATAATATATATAGCAATATTGCAGAAAAAAGTCTTCTAAGAAACTTACAACTTGCTCACATTTTGCCTTTTACTATAACATATTTTAATCACCATTTAAATCAAAAGTTGATTTTAAAATAACAAAATAATCTTTTCTGACAGGAAAACTGATATTTTTTACTGGCTGGATTAGGAGTTAAGAGTTTAGTAGCTTTTAGTAATTGCCTGCACTCCTTGCTGTACAGAAGAAGATAAAATCCTAGTTTTATATTGTGTACTTAGACCAGTCATCCAGAATTTTAATACCTACAAAAGTAATAAAAAATTTACACATATATTTTCTTATTAAAAATTTAAAAAATATTAACTTGTAAGAGACTGAGCTTGCCTGTTTATCATGTTCCTGAGCTCCAAGAACTGTTAATAATTTATTAGTTTCCTCTGGGCTGTGTTGTCCACCTCGTGAATATGCAAATAAAACTTTTACTTTGCTATAAAAAAGAGCACAATTGTATTAAAATTTCAATACATTTTAATAAAGAATGATAATTTGCCTCTTTTTTATAAAATTTAAAGCAGAGAATAAGGACATAATTAGTGTGTTTAAATTTTTAATATCTGTAACAATTCATATTTAATTTTCAATATATAAAACATAAATATAATAAGTAAGATAAGATGTAATATAACATTCTTCATTTCTATGTGAAAAACTTTTCATTTTTCAGTAGTGATTTTTTTTCCTCTTGGGAACTTTTCTAATGTTTTATGCTTCACAGGAAACCAGTTTTCTTCTCGTCCAGGTACACAACTAGTTATTCAAATGAGGGGGAATACAGTAAGATTGTTCAAGAGAATTACTCTTGCCAATATATCTAATTGAAGGGCTCATTTTTATGCCTACAGTGATGCAGTCTGTAGAGAAGTGTTCTTGTGGTAAAAAGATTGTAAAGCAGAAGCAATTTTAATACATCTTCGAGCTACTGGGGGGAGGGGATGTTAAAGATTAGGTCAGCAAGTTCTTAACAAATGATGAAACTTAATGAAGAATGAAAATTATCTGGAAAATAGAAAGCTCTAACACTTATAAGATGCTAAGCTCTAAGCTTATAAGATGATATCAAAATAAATAGATTTTGTTAAAAAAAATTATAATTGCAAAAAGTTTTATTTCCTATTATTTGATATAAATAAAAGGGAATGTTAGCTAACAAGGGAGCAAGAATCTGTATGCAATGCATAGTAATATTTTCTGTTCTGGATTTCTAAACTATTAGAAATCTAGTCCACTACTGCATCACAAAAGCTGCCTCCCTTTTTTTTTACAATTTTTAGATATTATTTCAGATAAACAGATTTCAATTAGACCATTACAAGATGAGTATGCCTTTCCCCATAAATATAACCATTCACCACATGTATTTGTCATTTCTTTACCTACCAAACCGTACAACAATAATAATAATAATAAAAAAATAATAAAAAAACAGGAAAATGTATTGTTGCTCCTAGTGCTACTTCCTTTGAATTAAATTGTGTATGTAATCTAGTGCTGCTCTTCCTTTGAGTAAATTAGTGCATTATTCTTCCTTTGAATGAAATGGATGTAGCATTTAAGTTCTTCAAATAAAATAAATTTCTAACAATGGAACTCTTTGTTAAATATTTATGACAACTGGAACTGCACTTATTGCTGATTTCTACATATACATTTGATGTTTTTGCATGTTGCAGTTTCTTCAGAAGAGTCACTTTTATGCACCCTTAGTAATAATATTAGAAAATGCTTTCTAATTTCACATGCACACAATATTAATAAACTTCTGATTAAAATACTTCTACATACAGCTGAGAGAAAATGCACTATAAGAAATAAAATATTATGCTAATAAAATGTATACTATCAAATAAACACTGATACTTTTCTTGAAAAGTTTCTTCAGCAACCATTAAATTTACTTCAGTAATAAATTCCTTTTGATATGTTTAAATTAACATTTATGAAACTTACACAAAAATAACAATGCAGACTTTTGTATCAGTTACTGAAAAACTTACTTCATCCATATTTCTTTTATGCTGAATAAAAAGCTATCTAATGCAGCATTCGAAAATGATGGATCTGCTATTGCTCTTTCCATTTCATTCAGAACTAGAGGAACTAGAAAAAATTACATCAGATGAAAAAGGCAATAATTTTTAGTTTTTTGTTCATAGCAATGCATCTTAAATTACTTATAAAAAAAAGAGGATACATATGCATATTAAAAAAATTCTGGTAATTTTGAAAGCATTGTTAAAGCACGACTTTTCTTTATCTTTCAAGTAGCATACAGATTCCGCATTTAAAAAATTCCTCGTCTTTTGAGGCGATTCAAGAACCAACCCAATTTTTGGCTTCTTTGTATGAAGTGAAGTGGTGCTCGGCCAAGTCATAAGTCATCGACCGGAACAAGTGGAAGTCGGAAGGAGCGATGTCTGGTGAATACGGTGGGTGGGGTAGCACTTCTCATTGAAGTGCCTCCAAAATTTCCTTGATGGCTTTTGCAGTATGTGGGTGAGTCTTGTCACGTTGAAAGATCACTTTGTCACATCTTTTGAAATGTTGGGAGCGTTTGAGCTTCAATGCTGAGCTCAGTTGCATCAACTGCTGTTTGTAATGTTCTCAGTGATGTTTTTGTACGCTGGAATAGCTCGTAACAGATCACTCCGAGCTGATCCCTTTGGAACAGTTGTTCTGACGTGAAAAAACAGCACTTCATGTTGCTTGGCTTGAGTTCATACGGTACCCAATTTCCTTTTTTTTGCACCGTACTCATGGCCTTGAGATGCTTTGAAATCGCTTGTTGAGACACACCCAAGGTTTTGGCAACCTCCTCTTGAGGTTGGCGTGAATCTTGGTCCAATAACCCCTCGAACTCCCTGTCTTCAAACTTTATTGGTCACATGTTTTTATTGATGGAGCATATTCCCCATACGCTTCACACAGCAATCGATGTTCGTCAGCTGCACTTTTCTTCAAATTAAAACAAAAAGGAAGCACTTTCCGTAAATTTTGTTTTGCTGGAACAAGGGTTGACCACAAAGAAAGTTTGTTGTTTACAATTCAGTAAAATAAAACAGACTAATTTTTAGACAGAAATGCTGGTGCTTTAACATGAATATAGTTAAATTATCGATTTACATCTGTAAAATATATTGTAAATCTTTATTTATATCAATAACTCTGGTTAAAAATATACAAGTTTTTAAAAGGAATCTGAATTTGTTAGATGTGGGCAAACATTATGGTATAAAACCTACAATATCCATCAAGCATAACAATATAATGTAACTCATTTTTTTAAAATTCCAAGTGTCCAAAAGTATGGAAGTCCTTTCATATCTAGAGAGAACTTACATAGCTTTTTTTCTTTATCACAGCATTATTCCTTGCATGACAGAAATAAGACTGAACTAAAAGTTTCAATTAGGAAACAGTGTGTGCATTTATAATAACAATATGCCACATTTTATTACTAAAGAAATATATCTTGATTACAATTTATGTGTTAATAATTATAATAATGTCTCTTTATGGTAAAGACAGCTATAATGAAAAATAAAAATTTAATGATTAAACTGCTTAATGCATTAATTGAATGAACTACTTCATAGTGCCTTAATTTTTATGTAAATTGTAAGAAGTTTCGAGATTTTTCAGTTTCTGTACAAGCATACATTATTTAACAATAAACAATTGATTTCATTTCTTTCAAAATTATCTAAGCATGAAAAGTTGCAATTAAAAGCATTTAATAAATAAGCATTTTGCATCATATCTCACTGTTCACTATTAAAGGTTAACTTATATCAGAATACAAGAAACTAAAATATTTTGTTACCTTTATCAGGTAAAGTGGCAGTTGAATAGAAAACTATTTCAAAATCATCTAAGCTATTAACAGCTGCATCATCGTTTTTGCTTGTTATATTAATCTGGATATGTAACTCAGATGAATTGACATGATCAGGAATCTGAACATCAGGCAATAAACCCAAAAAGTTACACTTCCATGAATCCTGATAAGAAACTGAATAGTAGATAGGATAGTAGCAACCACGTGGCAATAAATCCTAACAAAGAAAAAAGGGAAATGATAAAACTTAGTTGAACAAATACAATTTTACTTTCCATTATAGCAATAATACAAACACTAATACAGCAAATACTAATACACAACACAAATTCTAATACAGTAAACAATGCCTGGGTATAAGATAACATCTATCGATACACTGCCAACAATACAAACCATAACTTTGCTTTCTTGTAAGTTTTGAAGCAATTCTAAAAGAGCTCTTTTGGATATTTTAATAAAGATGCATTTTTGGGATAGCTAAATAAGAAGGAGGATGTCGCTTATATTTATTATTTCATCGTTAGAGCAATTAGACTAAACACGTATCTAGATTACTTTTTTTAAGTAACTAGTTCTTGGGATTAGTTCATACAGTGCTAATTTTTATTGAATTTTGCATCATACATTTACTGGAATTGAATCAGAGGCAATTCATTATCAGACATATAGTACTTTTTAAAACAGACCGTTGAAAACTGATTGATGGGTATTAGGTAATATTCAAGTAACAGAAACTGTTTCTGCAACAAAAACATACAGCATATATATCCTCTGCCTAGCTTTTATAATAATAATATTTTTTTTAGTTTTCCTTTTATAAGGAAAATTTTAAAAAAAAATTGCGTCTCGCAAATGTCACATAAAATATACTCTCAGATGTCAACAATAAAATATCTGTTTGTATGACCTGTTATGAATAATGTTGTGGCAGCTCCTCATATGAAAAAATCATATCATTTTCAAAAATAATAACGTTTATTATGATGATGCTTGCTTTCTCAATCAACAGCATCAAAATTTCAGCTCCAAAATATTCTCAACATTCTTATATGAAAATTTAATGTCTAATTAAATGTGGTTTTCCATATTCTTTTAAAATTTCAATATCACAGACTACCAATTTAGTATCTACCAATAATAATGGTAATACAACATTGCATACTGAAAAATAACTTTGGTAATGATGCTATTTAAGAAAATTATATATAATCACATTGGATGATATATAACACATTATATATAATCACATCCATCTATTGGATGGAGCACTGATACAATACATAATTAATGTAACAGTATTAGATGGGTGATTGATCTATCTACATCAAGGATGTCAAACTCGCAGGCCGCATGCGGCCCACAACAAATATTTTTGCGGCCCGGCCAATATATCAGCATATAATAATATATAATAATAAAATAACATATCGACGAAGAAAAAAATGAAATGTTTACTGTTAAGTAATTAACAGTAATTTATTCAGTGTTGTTAGATTACTACAGCGAGCTGACACACACACTACTTAAATTACAAATGTGTGTGAGTAGCTTGCGTTCAGCTACCTTCGGCTTTTGGGGGACACGTGCACTCGGAACTTGTATGCATCCTTCAATAGCCGAACTCATAGTCTCAGTTTTCCAATCATAGTTTTGTACGATATATTTTGACGACTTTGCTTTATTATTAATTATTACTTAATTCATATTGTTACGGATTTCATAGTTATTTATTTATTTAGTTTTTTTTTATTTAGAATTGTAATTAGATTTGCTTCATGTTGCCTTAGCAACGCAGACTATTTTTGAAAAGACAGCTGCGTTGGAAGGTTAAAAATAGAACAGCACGTGCATTTAATACCTAATAAATAAATATCTCGTAATTGCTGTTGCCATCCACAAAAATCCAGATATTTATAGATGTTTCCAGTATATTCGAGAAATTAATTATAAAGCTTATAAAAGCCGAGAACAAACAACTCATCTCAGTAGTAGCTGTAGTTCTAGCGAACTGTTTGTTTACTTAATGCTGTGATTGATTTGTAGCGATTTCGCTGTGAGATAGAATTAGTTTCTCTGTTTTGAATTGATTTTTGCTAAACGTTTGACATTTTGTGATATTGTTAGAATATTTTTGAAGAAATATTTCAGCATTTTGATTTATCTCTTGTGGAAAGAATAAATTTTTGTTAACTTTTTAACGTTAACCGTGTTTATTCCAGCCCTTTGTATTCAGTATGTCTATATCAAAACCAAGTGGTAGTAAAATTAAACGAAAAATCGCTGACGAACATAGAATATTCCAAGTAAAATGGGAATTAGAATATTTTTGCTGTGAAATAAAAGATAAAATAATCTGCTTGATATGTAATAATACTATTAATGTACCAAAGTTATATAATATTAAACGTCATTACGAACAACACAAATCGAAATATAACAATTACGAAGGATTAATGAGAGAAGAAAAGTTGAAAGAGCTCAAGTTAGGAGTGAAAAAGCAACAGTCCATGTTTAGTAAAGTATTGCAAGAAAGTGAAGCGGCGGTACATGCAAGCTACGTCTTGTCCGAGTTGATAGCTAAACATTCGAAGCCTTTTACTGACGGTGATTTCATCAAGGAATGCCTAATGAAAGCTGGAGAAATTGTTTGTCCTGGAAATGTGAAGGCCTTTCAATCAATTTCATTGTCTCAAAATACAGTTGCGGAAAGAGTTACTGATTTAGCCGCGAATTTAAGTGATCAGATCAAAGCAAAATCATCTAGTTTCGAAAGTTTCTCCATTGCCTGTGACGAGAGCACGGACATTAGTGGCAAAGCTCAATTAACAGTGTTTCTTCATTCTTGTGACAAGAATTTTAACATTTTTGAGGTATTACTGGAACTAATACCGATGCCTGGTACTACCACAGGAGAAGATATATTTACTTGTGTTTTTGGACTTCTGCAGAAATACAATCTACCTTTGGCAAAATTAAATTCTGTAGCTACAGATGGCACTCCATCAATGACTGGGGAAAACAAGGACTTCGTAGCATTACTAAGAAAAAAACTTAGTGAAATTCATGGTTCAAACATTCATCATATGCACTGTATTATACATCAAGAAGTTCTATGCACGAAAGTAATAAATATGAAGAATGTTTTGTCATATATAAAAAAAGTTATAAATTTTTTAAGATCTCGAGGTTTAAATCAGCGTCAATTCACTGCTTTCTTAAGTGAGTTAGATAGTGAATATTCGGGTTTGTCCTACTATACCGAGGTACGTTGGTTATCTTGCTCCAAGATTCTCAAACAATTCTGGGATTTGAAAGAAGAAATATGTCAGTTTTTAAAAACGAAAAATCAAGACGTAAGTTTGTTTTACGATCCAATATGGATACAAGATTTATCTTTCTTGGTTGATATAACCAAACACTTAACCGATTTAAATTTATCGTTACAAGGAAAAGATCATATCATTACGAACATGTTTGACATAATTAAAGCATTCAAATGTCAACTAGTTCTTTGGGAAAAACAACTTAAAAATGAAGATTTGACGCACTTCCCGACGTGCAGCATGAACAAATCAAGTTTAGATGATACTTGTTCGTATCAAAAATACGCAGAAAAAATTGCAAATTTAACAACTGAATTTGAAACGAGGTTTAATGATTTTAGTTCCCTCGAAGACAAATTTTTTTTGTTTTCTTCGATTTTCTCAATAAGTATTGACTCAGTACCCAGCCATATGCAAATGGAGGTGATCGAGATTCAATGCAACTCAAATTTGAAAGCAAAATTCATTGAAGTGGGCGTGCCTGAATTTTACAAATATTTACCAGCCAGGTTTGAAAATACTCGAAAATTCGCATATGAAATTATTTCCATGTTTGGTAGCACTTATCGGTGCGAGCAGTTATTTTCAGTCATGAAAGGTAATAAGTCTCCTATTAGAAACCGTATTAATGATGCTCACCTTGGGTCAGCGTTGAAAGTTATCACTGCAAACAAAATTTCTCCCGAAATAGGAAAGATAATAGCAGAGAAGAGATGTCAAGTATCAGGACGTAAACATTAAATTTTTCTTGTTCTTTTCTATATAAATATATATATATGTTTATTATTATTGTATTATTCGAAATAAATCTACGTTTCTATGAATATTGATTTTTTTTTTTGCGGCCCGCCTAAAGTTAAACCTTGTTTGTTTGGCCCAAGTGTACCTATGAGTTTGACATCCCTGATCTACATTAAGATTAGTTCCTCAAGCAACTGCACATAGTGAACAAACACAGTAAAACAGTTAATCCATATAAATGAAAATTATGCATATAAATTAAATAATCTTATTTCTACAACATGCTTCAGATATTGCAAATATATCATCCAACATATCTGACGTAACAAAAGGACCTTTAAAACAGTAGTTATAGAACAGGCAATATATATATAGTAAATAATGATAATATAGTCCAATTCACCTCACTTGTAATTTTGGTTAAATCCGTATAACAATAACAACTGAAAAATATTCTTCTGGCTCCAATCCTGCAGTCAGAAGTTTGCAATAATAGGTTTTAGGAAACTGCTGCCATCAGTGATCACAAATTTGAAATTTCAATGGTAAGAACAAATACTTTTTAAATTAACATACTTAAAATATAAAAGTCTAGAAGAAATGTAAAATATACACAAATTTCAATATTATAGC
>KK117555.1:12088-43059 GCA_000611955.2 Stegodyphus mimosarum | reverse complement strand
TTTTAAACATTAAAAAAAAAAAAAGTTCTCAGGACAATATTTATTTCTTTCATGGCAATTTTTATTGCATCATGCATTTATTAGATTTGGTACGAACTGAAGTACAAGCAATCCATTATTTGCAGGCATGTGACATCTTGGTAAAGATTCATAAGTCTTCCAAATTTCAAAAGTGAAACTGCATGAGACAGAAAATGCAAGGTAAGTAATTGATTAAAGGGAAGTCATTTACCTTTTTATTAAGCACTGTTCATATGGAGCCAATGAAAGTGGAGAAAAATCTGTTGGATGTAATTCTGAATGCAAATCTGTTACATACTAAAAATCCTATTTAAGAAGTCTACTGATATTGAAAATATATTTCATAACAAAAAGGCACCAACAGATTAATGGCTTTATGCTCACTAATAGCCAGATATAACTAGCAGTACAGTACAAGCAACAAGATAATTAAAGGTAAAAAGAAAATTCTAATAAATATCTGTTATATTTATTATACCACATTTAGCATACCTTTAGACAAGTAATCACTGACTTTATTACAGGTAAATACTTCGACTTTATGATTATCTGGTTTCCAACAATGGTGTGAAAAGCTAGGCAATGGAATTTATCTTTACCCAAAACCTAAAATGTTACAGGAGAAATATTGCATTAAGAAATAAAATAAATTTTAAGTTTCAAAATAATTTTTTTAAACAAAACAATTAAAAACTGCACAATGAGAAAAATAATCATGATACAAATACAGCTCTGTTTTAGCATTTGGTATATGTATCCAAAGGGCAATTAAAATACTACAGATTTTCTTGTCAAGACTACAGCCATTTTTAGCGGGCAAAGCTGAAAATCTTAAATACATCTTAATCCATACAGGCACTTTTTTATTATTAAATATTTAAATAGTGATTAAAGTTATAAATATTCAGCTAGCTTCAGGCTATAAAGATCTAAGGAGATATAATGGATATTCTATTTAGAATACTATCAT
This sequence comes from Stegodyphus mimosarum, assembly GCA_000611955.2. Taxonomy (NCBI): domain Eukaryota; kingdom Metazoa; phylum Arthropoda; class Arachnida; order Araneae; family Eresidae; genus Stegodyphus; species Stegodyphus mimosarum. Next base: position 42,068 of record KK117555.1, on the reverse strand, counting down.
TTAATGACATCATATTTATTTAATTTTATAACTCCATGCAAGTTTACATAAGCATTTTAAAATATTTTCAACGAAAATGTGCAATAAAATTTTACACAAGCTTATTCTCTTTGTCTGCACAGAAGGCAAAAGTTATTCTCTCCTCTCCCTTTAAAAAAGCATCAGATAAATTTTCATTAAGCATACTGCTTTACTGTATAATATTAAACATTTGTCATGAAAGCAACTTAATACATTACATCTGAAAGCCTATTTTTTAAATTAATAACAATAAATAAATAAATAAATTCACAGTGCCAAAAAAGTTCAAAAAAGAACATAACCTGATAAAGTTCCCTGATAGAGGAAAATGCTATGGCACCATCAAAACTATCTTCCTCTCCTGAAGTCAGACTGTTATCAGACTTATAGCATGAATCATTTATAGCTGGTATGATTTCATCTTCTGATGCAGTCAGATGAATTTTTATGAAGCCTTCCTCTGTTTCTACAACATTTGACTGTATTACAAAAGAAGAGAAACACACCAATGTGACAATCAAATTCGCTGAAACAACCTTGTATTTGGCGTACATTTACTAAATCGAACAACCTTGCATTACTACCTCAAAATCGATTGAGTGTTTATTAGTAAATGTACGCCAAATACAAGGTTGTTTTAGCGAATTTGATTTGACTGTATATTATTTTTAGTATTAAATCTATAACTTCTAATTTTATACATAAAACAATAAATACTTACACATGAATTAAATTCAAATAACTATTTTGAGAAACAGCATATCATTTTCTGTACATTTGCTACATAAATTAATAAATTATGTATGGTGATTACTGTAACTTAATTTCTAATAATATAAATCATATAATAAAAATGATATAGTTTTCATATAACCATTAAAAGCAGAATTGAGATGAATATAATGAAAAGCATTATGAAATGACTTACCAAGCATAATTTCAATATGATGAATAATAAAAATTATAAATACAATTCCCTAAAGTAAAATATTAGATATGATGTGTTAACTTTTTAAATCATCCTAAAGCTTATATTTTTTGCTCTTTTCTTACAGAATAAATAAATAAATAAAAAGAGAAAAAGAAAACTCAAACCAAGAGTATAAATAAAGTAATGTCAATGGAATATTAAATATATATATCTGCAAGGAAAAAACTATACAATTTTTACAAAGATTATTTGTTCATTTCTGCCTTATCCTGCATTTAAACATTACACATACAGAATGCAGTTTGAAAGTTTAAATTGCTCAATGGAGTCAAATATATTTTAATTTTGTATTAAAAGATGGACTGCATTATTTAAAAAATTTTTTTTCTTCAATACATGTAAAACTGAATAACAGAAATATGAGAATAAAAACAGAACAGCAACTAAATATTACTTGCATTCACAAAAGTACTGCTGAGTTTTGGAAATTTATCACAAGAGGAAATCAGAAAAGATATATAAAATAATTTCAATCAGTTACCTTCTTGTCTTTCCAAATCAATAAAAGTATCTTCATTTGGAAAACTTTCTACCAGTCTCTCTGTTATTCGCATAGCACCAGCTTTTAAAATCCAAGTAAACCATAAGTGCAGATAAGTAAATATTTCCTTATCATTTGTAAGGTCAATGAGAGACCTTGCTTTTATATTCCCTCTTCTTCTGCGGAAGGTGTCAATTGTCATTCTTGTCACGCTGTTAAGTCTCACAGCCCTCAAATTGTTCTCAGACTGTTCAGCAGCATAAACCTAATCAGGATTTCCATCAGATAAAAAATAAATCCCTTTAAGAAACTTTCCAAAAGTTGAAAAAAATTGTAAAGATTAATTAATTTATTAAAAACAGAGTTTTGGCACATAAAACCAACTATATGAATCACAGAACTAATTTCCATGTAGACACATAAAAGTTGAAATTACATTTATCTTCTTTAAATTGAAAAGTTATGAAATTTGATACTTTATGTTATAATAGCCACCAGGAAAGAAAACTGCTGTGTCAAAGTTGATCATAGACTGAAAACCAATCCTACTTAAACCTTACACCAGCTACTAAACTGAAATAATTGTTGACTCGAAAGTCATTTGCATATTTTTAACTGCTTCTTACATCATTTCATCAATGAGAGTTTTGCTTTAAAATAGATAAATTGTAATGCTTTAAAAAATAACAGCTGGGAACCATAGAACTAATTTCCAATTCAAATGCTTTTCTTCTTTTTGCAACTTTTAAGGTTGACTTCTAATGTTTTATACACTGATGTATAGATTTGTGGTCATTTATCACATCTTCTGTTAAAATGCCCTTTCTTGAAAAAATATTAAATAAGGCTTGGCATCATAATAATTTATTATTTTTCACAGTAATTGCAAAAAGGCCACCACAAACTACATGCAAGTGCAAGAAATAAATATAATTTTGTCTTCCTACACTTTTGTTATTTCTGTGTGATTATTTCTGGCCACCTTTTTTTCAAGCCAGACCATTTATGCTTGCTGAATTGATTTCATGGCACTTGCTACAAAACAGAGATACCTGACTAACCATAAGGTAAACACAACACAAGAATTGCTAACACAAAAATACCATTTTGAAGATTTCCTAAAATAAACTAAAAAAATTTTTAATACAGTAAACAACAAAATTAACTGATTTATTTTAACCAACTATAAAAATCAACTGATCTATTTTAACCAACTATAAAAATAAGTCCTATAATAAAAATTTTATCAAAAGAGAAAATAAATACAAAATAAAAAGATATTTCTAATAAAAAATAAAAAATTTCAAAAGAAAAATTTATTTGTCACATGAATAAAAACAAGATGAGGCATGTGACACATACACATATAATATATTGGTGTAAATACTTAATTGTATATTTATTTTTGTGTATTATTATAGACTGAATTTTACTGAATAATTTCAAGGGTCTACTTTTGTTTAATAATATTGTAGTCGTGCACTGTGTATGTATTTATTTTGTATACGCATTGTAGCTCTATTAATCTCATAATTCTGAAATAAACAGCATTTAAATTGTGAAAGTAATTCAATTAACATTTGATATTATAGGCAGAAACTCTTCCTGCCAGGCCTTCATGGTAATTCAATATTAGACAATTATTTGGCAACTTTTTAGGAGTTTTCAAAAAGTGCATTTTCTCCAGAAATGAAACTCTAGGAGCAGTTTTCCCCCAAATTTAAGTCAGATAATCCCATACAAACAGCAGCAAGAGTCAGTTAGTTACATCAAAGACTTAATTTGGTTTAAACAGTTAGCTGAATGTATTATGAATTAGAATAAGTAAACATCATCCTAATGGATTATTTTCTCTTTATTTCCAGCTCTTTGTAAAGTTATTTATGAACTATATAGTACATACAAGCCATAAAGATAGCCAAATAAATGTTTTTCAGAGTGCAGATAATAATAATAATAACAATAATAATAAAAATCAAAATACTGATGTTTTGATTCTTCTCATCGCTGGTTCCAATATTTGACAATGTCCAGCGTTTATGCCGTATTTTCGAGTATATGCTTGATAATAACAAATGCATACATATACCACATAAGATTACGTTAGATACATTAGATTACATAAGGATTTTATGACTGAATTTATTGGGCAGAAGATCCAGTAAGCAAAAGAAAGAAAAAATTATTCGTTGGAAAAATTCTGAAATCCATACCTGAAAACTATCCCCAACTGTAAAAATGTAAACACTGACCCCCTCCCCCACAATAAAACTGCATGTTTTTATTTAATGTTTTAATTTTGAAATATTAGCGATTTTATATTAGCATCTTATATTTTTTTGTGTGAAAACATCAAGTTTTGGGCTGAATGAGCATCATTTGCAGGGAAAAAGAGAAAGACTTTATTCTTTCAAAAATACAAGGAATGAGCTCTATTCTAATAACATTGCTAAGTATGACAATATAATGTTTACATTTTATCAAAGGAAAGGGGGGGAAGAACATTTTGCTCCTGAGTACCATGCACCCAACACTAGAAATCCCATTTGATGGAAAAAGTGGACAAGGAAACAACTGAATATAAAAACATCAGAAATCATGATTTTATTTTGAATACGGCTGAGGAGCTTTGAAAGATGTACATTTCATCCAAAATTCACAAACTTTCCGCAGCTAACGAAAAGAGAATTGATACTTGCGTGAACCCTTCACACAAGCATAAAGAATGCCAAATAAATGCATGCAGAGGCAATAAAACTTTTAATACTTGTGAATATTGTAAAAAATATGTTTGCGGAGCCTGTACAGGCAAAAATTTAAAAAAAAAAAAATTTGTAATCTATATGCACTGGAAAACCAAGTAAGTACTAAATATGTGTTGTTTTCAATATATTTATTTCATATTGAAAATTTTTATGAGGCAATTTATTAAATGAAAAAAAAAGTTAAAAAATATGTAGAGGGATTTTGTTTCTATTTTAGCTCTTTGTTATATTAAGTTATCCTTCAATTAATATATTTTACTCACTTTATTTCGCTCTTTGTTACATTAATCCTCCGAGCATTACGGGTTTAGCCTTGAAATTTAAAAGTTCCTCAAAATGTCATGAACAAGTGTTATTTTCTTGATTTTAATTAAAAAATGACTCTTTCATTTTGTACCTTGATTTCTTTTCTTCCAATATAAATCCAAACCGAAATCAGATATATTAAAAAATAGCAGAAATTTTCATATGTAACGAATATAGAAGGCAGCCTTCTATACGGAAAAATCCGGCCGTAACGCTGAGAGGGTTAATTCATCTTTTGGTTGCATGTATTTACTTAATTTGCTTTATTTACTTATTAAACAAGCAACATGTATTGTTATAAGCATTAACTTTACATAATATTAGCCTTTCTTCTATTCGGAACAAGTGGTAACAATGGTCGCTGATTGTATATACAATATATGGAAAATGCCGCAATATTAGTGTTAAAGATATGTAAGATATGCAAAATTATGGGGTGCATGCATACTAAAATGATATGGACCACAAGAATTAAGAGTCAAGAAACAAAATTATGCATCTTGTTATCTACACCGATGTCTGCATATTTCATCTACTATGCATTCCATCTGCATGGCAGCTACATCTACAACCATCTCAACCATGATTAAAAAATAACTGGTGTCTTCCCTCCCAAGCATCCTAGATTTATTACAATTAACACAGGTCATCTACAGAATTATTACATATATACATGAGCTCATGTGTGTTTCATTTTTGAAATGAAAATTTTTCCATTAAAAGCTTTTTGGCAGTGTTTCTTAGATTTATTACAATTAACGCAAGTCATCTACAGAATTATTACATATATACATAAGCTTATGTGTATTTTATTTTTGGAATGAAAATTTTTTTCCATTAAAAGCTTTTTGGCAATGTTTAAGGAAGAAAATTCATCAAAGAAATTAGATTCATACAAATTAGATGTCAAAATAATAATAACATTAATTTTCTTTTCATTTCCAGACCAAAAAAAGAAAAAGAGAACTGGTTTACAACTATCTAAAAGAAAAAAGAAAAGAAAAGAAAGAAAGAAAGAAATTTCTAATTTAATGAACTCAGTTTCTTTTATTACTATTATTAAAAAAAAATTAAATAAGTAAAAAAGATGCAAGATACTGATAAAAATTTGTAACTTCAATGAATGCTAAGTATTGCAAATAACTTTCAAAAAAATTAAAACTGTAAACAGATTTAAATGCAAAATGATATGGAAATGTGAAAAAGTCAACTAAAACTCACTTTATTAGCTTTTTCTTGAAGCTCTGTAATGATTTTTTGAAAATTTTTCACTAAAAATTCCCATGAGTTTAGAAGGAAGATCTTATCTCTCATGACAATAATTATACTATACCAGCTCTGAAATCCTCGAGCTTGGCTATCTTTAAGGAAGAACGTGTGACTTAAAACATGCCCTCTGTGATCATCACCAAAAAATATTGGGCCCTCTCTTCCTGGGCATACCTTAAGATAAAATCATAGTGACTAACTTTTTTCAACAAAATTACAATAAATAAATAAAAGAATACAATAATAATAATTAATTAATACAAATACATCAATTTTAGCTTCACATAAACATCTTAAACACAGCACCCAGGAACAGGTAAAAAAAAGAAAATATTTCAGAAATATAAAAGAAATTTATGTATTATCCCATCAACTGCAAAAATTGCTATCATCAAACCAATTAAAGTAAGCAGAGATCCTGCCAGATTTGTACCAATCATTCCTGTTTCTGAAGAAATTTATGCTTCTTTATTTAATAAATAATCAGTATTTAGCCTACTTCATAAAAAGGCTTTCATCAATTTTTACTACTTTGTTACACCCTCTGATTTTACTGTAAGCTCTGTCTAAATATTACACTACACACTTAGGTTCTAATTTATTATTGTATTGTAGGCTTTCCTAAAACAAATATATACATATATACACTGAAGAGTCATAACATTATGACCACCCTCCATCTTTAATAATGGGCTTGCCCAGAAACAAAACCACTGCATGTGCACAGCTGATGTTGGAAGTGCATAAAGCGGCTGCACACTGTCTTTTCAAACATAGCGTGATCAGCCACATGATGGGAAAAGCAGCTGATTTATCAGACTTTGATAAAGGTCAAATCGTTATGGCTTGGCGACTGGGAACATCAATATCAGAAATGGTGTGTTTAGTACACTGTTCACATGCAGTTGTTATGAGCACATATCGAAAGTTGTGTATGGATGTGAAAAGACAAGTTGCCGGCCAGCAATGTGTCATTGACAGCACATTTGATTTCAGAGCAGAACAGAGATTGCTATACATTGTTCACTGTGACTGAAGAGCTACAACAGTCGATATCACCACCAGCTACAACAGTGGCAATCCAGACAATGTTTCTTAACACACTATGTAACGTACATTGCTGCGTATGGGCCTATGCAGCTAGAGGCTGAAACATGTCCCTGCACTAATAGCACATCATTGCCAGCTGTGTATGCAATGGGCCAAGAAACATTGAAATTGGACATTAGAAGAATGGAAGAAAGTTGCATGGTCCAACGAATCACGTTTTCTGGTCCATCACATAAATGGGCTTGCGCTAATATGCAATTTAAAAAAAAAAAAAAATTGGCTACCAGATGCACAGTTGATATTATGGTGTGGGCAATGTTTTTATGCAGCACATTAGAACCCATAATCCCCATAGAACAATGTCTGATGTCTGGGCACTGCATGAACATCATTGCAGACCAGGTTCACTCATTCATGACAACAGTATTTCCAGTGGGAAATGGTGTTTACGAACAGGATAATGCATTATGTCATAAGGGTCGAATTATCAGAGAGTGGTTCAAGGGACATTCCAGTGACTTTCATGCTTTGGCCTTCAAATTCACCTGACATTAATCCAATAGAGTATTTGTGGTCCCACCTGGAAAACCAAATTCATGCTGCCATGCTACTCCCTCGCAATGTGCGGAAATTGCAGGACCAGTTGGTGATCACTTGGTACCATATAGCTCAAACTACCTATGAGCATCTTGTGGAACCAATGCCACACTGCGTACTGGCAGTTTTGATGGCTAAAGGTAGTCTTACTTGTTATTAACAAGGTGGCCATAATGTAATGGCTCTTCAGTGTATCATATTTTCATAATTCAAATATCATACTTTTATTACACCATACATATATATGCAAGATAAAAAAAATGTAAATCAGCCTTATAATTTAATTTAATAACAGCCTCTTAATTCCTCATTTTTAATCTGGGTTTTTCCTCTTTATTCTATAAAAATAATAATAATATTTCTGAACTGTGCCATTTCTAGATTAATCTATGCCACATAGCTTGTATAACGCTGATGATGCAGTTATTTCAGAACCTAAACTCTGAAAACTTAAAGTTTTCTAATCTAAACCAAAACCTTTCTCTTAACACACTGCCATATTAGATAAATGCGCACTTTTAGCTTGAACTTCTGTGCTGCTCGGAAGCTATTTTCCTTGTTCTCTTCATATTGCAGCAGCATTAAAAAATGTAAATGTTCTGGAAAATAGGCATGATTAGAATACCAAGTAAACCAGTGGTTCCCAAAGTGGTTCCTATATGGACCTCCGGAGGTCTTTGGTATCATTCTCGGGGTGGGGGGGGAGCAGTGGAAAATGTTAATTGATTTGGGGGTCCCTAAACAATGTCAGGGGGTCTGTGCAAGGTTTAATATAAAATAATAAAATTGTGATCCATTTTTATTACTATGAAAATTTAAATAAATAACAATAAATAAAATAGTAGTGATTTTTAACTCCTGACTAAAATATAATTATAGGTGGGTGCTGAAAATGTAGTATGTTATTTAAGTACTAAGTGTTATGTAATACCTTTTGTGAATGAACATTGACAAAACTTATTTCCACTGACCTGTCACTTGTAGTACAACAGTGGCGTGTATAACTTGTTTTAATGTTATGACTAAATTATTGTTCAATTTACTTCAATAAATTCACACTTCCAATTTCCATCAACGCACTAACAACAATATAACAACAAAATAATGTCGAATTAACAATAGAAAAATCTGAGATAATCCCTCAAAAACAAAAATTTAAAAAAATCCACTGACATACGCCTATGATTTAATAGTTCTAGGTGGCACCAGCTATTTTAGTTAATAACAAGCATGGCACGGTGTGAGACAGATGGCCAAAAACAGGTTTATACAAAAATTTACAGGTTTATACAAAGTACATATACAGGTTATATACAGTTATATACCTGTATATACACTGGTGTGCAAAAATTAAGGATGAAGTCGAATAATTAGCATATCAGCTGAACGAAGAGGCAGAGCGGACAGAAAGACCAATCAGGAGATTAACTAAGGTGATGAACGGTAGCACATGCGCAGATATGCAGATAGACGTAATGGGGGAGTGTCTGAGTAGTATAAAGCATGTTGTCGGTGTAAGATCAGTATTTCTGGCAAAGAGATTGCACGCCGTATAGCAATTAAAATCACACCGAGTTGCTGCCTCAGCGAGAAATGGCGAATAATCAATCTGTTAGATGACATCTGGATGCTTTTACCAGAGGTCGAATCATTGGGAAGTTAGGGGAATGCCGCAGTGTGACAAGTGTGGCTGCAGAGTTCGGAACTGCTCACAGCATCGTTTTGTGACTTTGGAGACAATTTCAAACTACAGGAACAGCTATCCGGGGGTTTAGTAGTGGTCGTCCGTTAGGAACCACACCCGCAGATGACCGGTATATTGCCTTACAGGCCAGAAGAAACAGGCGGCAGCCAGCGGGAGAAATCGCTAGACACATGACACAGGCGATTGGACGATCGATATCGCGTTTTACCGCGGCCAGAAGACTGCACGGTGGTGGTCTGTTTGCACGACGCCCTGTACGGTGTGTACCAAGGCGTTCTCTGTCATGCTGGGAACACTGGAATTGGAGAGACAATGAATGGGGACGAGTACTCTTTACAGATGAGAGCAGATTCAGTCTGAGTAGCGATTCTCATCGCATACTCATCTGGAGAGAGCGGGGAAGCCGCAATCATCCCTCGAACATCATTGAAAGGGACAGGTATGGAGGTGGCGGTGTTCTCGTTTGGGGAGGCATCATGCTTGGTAGTCGTACAGACCTTCACATCTTCGACGCAGGTTCAGTCAACGGGACCCGTTATTGTAACGAGATTCTTCTTCCATATGTGCATCTTTTTAGAGGCGCTATGGGTCCGCAGTTCCTTTTCATGGATGACAATGCACCATGTCATCGCACAGTAGCTGCCGAACAGCTCTTAGAGAGTGAGGATATTGAACGTATGGATTGGCCGGCATGATCTCCGAATCTCAATCCCATCGAGCATGTATGGGATTTTCTAGGCAGACACTTAGCAGCTCGTACCTTACCACCAGTAACGATTCCGGAGCTTCGATTGGCGCTGCAAGACGAATGGGCAGCAACGCCTCAACAACTCATTGACACCCTCATTCTCAATATGGGCAGATGCTGTGAAACCTGCCTAGCAGTCAGGGGAGATCATATCCCCTATTAAAGACCGGATGTTTCTTGCTGGACACCCATCACAGGGATGTTTCGGCCTTCAGTCGCATTGCGCTCCATGCTATTTTTTTAATAAAGCTTCTTTTTATACCTCTGATTTCTCTTTTAATAAGTGTTGTTTACATTACTCATGTCCTTACGTATTGGGAATCTTACGGTATTAAATGTGTTGATTTGGAAAGCTTTTGTACAAAGTTATATTGAAAAAACTGTCTCATCCTTAATTTTTGCACACCAGTGTATACAAAATATATATACAGGCTTATACAAAAATAGGTTTATATCAATAATGCCGCTATATGCATTAACTTGCCAACAATATAAATATAAACTATAAAAGAGTCTACATCTTACATCTAATCAACAATTTAGTTCTATGTTATGCTGATGTGAAGTGTATAAACAAATTTTCCCAGTCTTAGACAAAAAGAAGTTTTGTATTGCTAGTTGGAAGTTTTGGTACAGTTGCATTTCTTGTATTGTTTTGCAGATAACGTACTTTTGTTATGTAAGTATATTTGGATAAAACTGATTTCTTTTGAAAAAATTATATATCACATTTTTTAATAGTTAAGGGATTAGTAATAATACTAACAATATAGTAATTCTTTAATGTTAGTTTTGGTATAGTTGCATTTTTTGTATTGTTATGCATATAGTGCACTTTTATTACATAAGTATATTTGAATAAAACTGATCTCTTTTAAAAATTATATATCACATTTTTCAATATAAGATTACTTTTTATTTTATTAAAAACTTAGGAAGAGATTGTAAGTTTTTTTTTAATACAGTTGTTTTTTGAAAGAGGTTCATTATTGAAAATTATATTTTATTAAAAAATTACATGAAATTTTTATCCTTATGCCAAATAATTTATTCAAAAGGGCTTTACAGCAGCATTCCATTGAAAAAGATAGTAGTAATTAACAGTGGTTTGTTGCAAATAAAACATTTCATGTACAGTATACCCTCACCCATTAGTGGTTCACCGTTCACAGCCCTGCATACACATGGATTTTGCTCTCAAAGTTTTTTTTTTTTTTTCATAATTTCGGCAATTTTGTGAATTTCTTACGCCATTTTTTAGCAGAAAAATGCTCACATTCACCCTAACTGGTAAATAATTTAAAAACAACAATGTCAGTTACGAGCTTTTGTTTCTTCATCCTGCTGATTGGCTGCAGACGACGTAACGTCACAAGCATCTTCATGCATGAGAGGCCAAACAGTTCTCTCTCTCAGTCACTCGTGGGTTTTCAAAGTGATTGTTTGAATTCAAGTTTCTGATAAGTTATATCTAATTATATTATACCTTTGCATTATTTATCCCCTATAAGTGATTGTTTGAATTGTAAATTCGAATTTTTGGAGTGTTATATAATTACTACTGTATCCCTGTATTATTTATGTTCCATAATGCCACCAAAACACCCTGCATCTTCTCCAGCTTCTGGCAAGGAACCTAAGTGCCAGAAAAAGGTTATGACTTTGTATGAGACGGTAGATATGGCTTGATATGGTAAAGGAAGGGAAAAGTTATGCTGCAGTAGGGCGCCATTACGAAGTGAATGAAAACACTGTGCATTACATAAAGAAAAAAGGCAATCAGATCTAGTGTCTGCTCATGGATAACGCTGGTGGTTACTCTGTGGATTTGTATCATAGAGGAGTTCAGATAGAGTTTCTCCTTCCCAACACCACATCACTCTTCCAGCCAATGGATCAGGGAGTGATTCGTGCATTTAAGGCACTTTACACTGGGAATTGCCTTTAGCAATTAGTTGATGCCATGAGGAAGAGGACTTCCAGTCAAAAGTATACTGGCACAATTTCACAACTGCATCGTGCCTGACAATCATACACAAGGTGCTTAAAGACATGAAAAAAGAAACTCTAAATGCATGTTTGGAAAAATTGTGGCCCGAATGTGTACATGGCTACAAAAGCTTTTCACCCAATGAAATGCTGTCAACAAATCAGTGAAACTGGCACAGTTAATCGGGGGTGATGGCTCTGATAATGTAACTCAGGAGTTCAATGAACTCATTGATACTCACTCTCAGCCTCTGATGGATGAAGATTTGGCAGAGCTGATGAAGTCTGCAGAAGAAGAAACCGAGGTCCAGGAAGACCCATCAAACAAGAAAGAGGATGAGGGTCTGACTCTAGAATGTTTGGCTGAACTCATATGAACAGCAAAGGAACTGCAAGGGAAAGCTAAATCATGGAACCCTTATATGGTTTGTTCACTACAGTTCTCAAATACACTGATTCATCCATGACAACATACAAAAAGCCTTTTCACCACCATGAAAAAATAATGAAGCCAGCTGCCAATAACCATGTTCCTAACGAAGGTAAAAAAAAGTAACCAAGCCACACCCAAAGAAAATACTACACCACCTCTTCATTCTCCTAAAGAAACAACACCTCCTCCTGAAGTGTCTGAAGAGGAGGGATTGCCTGAACAGCTGTGAAGCAGCAGTTAAGCTGCGCTATACATCAGTGTCACCATAATTATCCTCATTGTATGGTACAATAAATTTCATCAATACCATCATTCAATATTGGTAAGTATATAGAATAAAATTTAAATGTTTTTAGTTTATCATTACTATGTACATATTATACTATATTATTACTATTTTTAATTTACCATTACTACATATTACTATATTAATGAGAAGTACTGTCTTTAGAATTTGTTTGAGAAGCATATATTATCGAATATAATATCATACTTAGGCACTTTAAAAAACTGCATTAATAATTTGCAGATCTTCAGGATTCGTGGAAGGGAAAGGAACATAAATCCTGCGGGAAATACTGTACAAATTTTCTTATATCACTTTTTGCTTTTTTTAACAGATGACAGTATGAGTGAGCCAAAGAAAAAATGCTGACAATGCAGTGTTGAATATTTGAAGTATGGTTTTATTTCATCACGAGGAGATAATACTTTACCTATGTGTCTTCTATGTAATAAAACTATGTCAAATGATTCAATGAAACCCACCAAGCTTAAAGAACATTTAATAAAAATCGATAATCACGAAAAAGATAAGGATTTAACATTTTTTCGAACAGTCAAAGAAAAATATTTGAAAACACCGTCATTGCAACAACTCATATGAACAACATCTAAGGGAGATGACAATGGATTGCGTGTTCTTTATAACATTTATTTATTGATTGCAAAGCCCTGAAAGCCATACAACGTCCAAAACTTAAGAAGAGGAGGATGTTCTCAGTTTCCAAATCTTCCAAAACTGGAAAATGGAGATGAAGATTTGCTTGCTTACTGTAAACACCTAACAGCTCTTCATGCAGACCTGAACCAAAGATTTGAAGACATTCTTCACTTGGATATTCCTGACTGGGTGTTGAACTCAGTCAACATGCAAAAGTGTGAACAAACTCAGATCCCAAACAAAATGAACCCATACTAATAAAAGAGTAGCTTATTGAAATATCCACAAATGAGGAACTTAAACCAATGTTTGAACAAGGATACCACAAATTCTGGTTGCAAAAGCATATCCCAATTTTATATCCTGCATTACGGATTACTGTACAGAAGTTGTTGACTGCTTTCCTATCTTATTTGGTAGAGCATAGAATCAGTGCTGTTATGAACCTCATCATAAAAAAAAATAAAAAAAATAAAAAGGAAACTGACTAGAAATTACTGCTTGTGGGGATTTGCAGTTGCTACTCATGAACATTGAGCCGAATATAAATACACTCATAACATCTCATCAAGTTCATCGAAGTCATTAATTTCTTTTATTTTATTTTAAACAAAAGTTATAATTTCAATAAATACTTCTTCAACAAAATGTTTTCTTAAATTGGTAATTTTTACACTATGCATTTAAGTAGCTTTTTCACTTGGGAGTCCGTGGCAAATTTTGACTATAAAAAGGGGTTCATGGGACAAAAAAGTTTCGGAACAACTTAATTCCCGTTTGTGTGGCCACAAATATCAATTTAAATAAAAAGAGAATTTAATCTGCTTTGACTGCCAAGTTTCCTATTCATTCCAAAGCATATAGAAATGCTGATGCTGTTTCAGCAAAGATGTTATTTTCAGTTTAAGAAATGCCTAGTAGATAATATGCAGATTAACAAGTGCCTTGAGTATGCACTTTAAAGGAGCAAATCAGTTAATCTGCAGATTAGTTGGGTAATGAACACATTAATAAATGTCACACTTTAGCAGTAACATATAAACATTTTCACAAATACAATTAACTCAATTCACTTCTTTAACATAATATAATCATCATCTTTTGTTGAACAAGTCTCGTGTCCAACTGCCAATTAAACACGTCATAGAGGATTTTTATGAAGTGCAACTCAGTGCCATCTGGTGTTCAACTTAGGCACTATATATATATATATATATATATATATAATGATGTAGAAATACTGACTGCATAGATGTTGATCTTTAATGAACAGCAAACTTGGAAGCCAAGGTGGATTAAATATTCATTTTTCTTTCAATTAACAATGGTGGCCACAATTCACTTGGCATTCTAATCATGCTATTTCAGATCATTAGCACTTTTGATAGCTTTATGAAAAGAAGAGAAGCAGCAGTCTAGCTAGGTCGAGGTACAAAAAGCAAGTACGTAATTTTTCAGTATGGAAGTTTAGTTTAGGAGAAAGGTTTTGACTCTCAAAACTTTGACTTCTGAATTAACTATGTTATCATCATTATGTAAAAGTCATATAATATGGACTAATCTAGAAATGATACAGTCTAAAAAAGTTATTACTATTTTTTACATTGAAACTAATACTAATTACAGATCTGATGATTATAAGTGAATATAGCCAGATAACCTATCACGACATTTTTTGCAAAATGTTTTCGCCATGAATTTAGGAAGTTTCGCCACAATTTTAGGAACAGAACACCTTTTGATCTATTTGCACTCACATCAGATCGACTTTAGAACTAAATCATTAGATCAATTTGTTTGATGACCCTTAACAGGGTTTAATAAAAAGTTTTAGTAAAGAATATTTCATGCACTGAATAAAAAAATTCCAAATGGAAAATTATAACTTTATTATTCTTCATTTTATCACCTTAAGAGTTTGAGAAATAAGCATTATTAAAAATATTTATATATTTGATAACAAAATTATTAAATGAATTATACTGAACTGATTCTCAGGTGATAGAACGTCAATTTAAATTAGAGAACTAATCATCAAGTGTCCACTAAATGACCGGAAGGTAATCAACAAAGGAAACTTGTGAAGACACCCCCATGCGGTTTCCTTGCGAAATTAATGTAAAAGGGAAGGAAGAGATTTTTTTCCGTAGAGAATTATGCTTAGAGAGATATCGTAGAAGTCGCACAAAAGCGACTGTCTGATCTGCGATGCGGAAGTTTTGTCTTTTATGGCTGTACTGTATTGATGGTTCACTTTTTATTAATCCAGAAATCTTTGTTGAGTTTTAAAATAAATATTTAAAAGACCACTGGTCTGATTAATCCTCCATCTCGCAGGTTCTTACTCTACAATACCTTTTACCTGCAAACAATGTGTCGTGAAAGTCCCAATACATCACCTGCATTTCTTTCAGCACAAAATTAACTAGATACACTATAATTAAATATAAGCCAAACAACTTCACATCAAGAGAGATTAGTTTTAAGCTTTAAAAAATGACATTTCACAAGTTAATAATTATAGATCAATGGTCTCAAACTTGTGGATCCTGAAACAATTTTTTATGATCCACAGATACATTTCAATTATTTGTTTGTTGCAAAAACAGTGTTGAAAAGATTTCAAAATTTCAATTATTTGAAGTCTTACTTTACACTATTATCATTAAAAGAAACATGAATAACACACAAGGAAATTTGTAAATGGTGTTAATTCATTTCTTTTAGCAGAAAATTAACCAAATACACTACGATTTAGGTTAAAATAATGATTATTGCAAAAGTTAAATAAGAATCAGTGTAATGTTTGCATATTTTGCAGTAATAGTTTTGACAGTTTAAATACAGAACCCAGAACCTGCTTCTTCAGCTGCCTAAGTGCAAATGAACAAGATAGAATATGGTGATAAGGTAAGAAGACTGGAAAGAAAATCAAGATACTGACGCCATCTATTGATGAAACAAGAAAACTAAAACATAGTTTCCACAAAGGCTGAGGGTAAAGATGAACTGGATTTAGGATTCGTTCCATTTTTCTGCAGCTAAAATTATTCAAAAAACATCTTCCATTGGTTAGTTAGATTTTCTAGAGGCGTTCACATCCCCCCCCCAAAAAAAACTTTCAATTCTAGTTAACAAAACTAATTCCAATCCATCTTTACCCTTAGGCTTTAAGGAAATTATGTTTTAGTATTCTTGTTTCATCAACAGATGGCACCAGTAGCTTGACTTCTTTCCAGTCCTATCAGATTCATTTGCCTTAAGGCAGCTGGAAGAAGATGGCTTTGTATTTAAACTATTAAAACTAGTCCTGCAAAACTTTCAAACATTATGCTGATTCTTGTTAACTTTTCCAATAATAGATATACTATGGTTAAGATGGAAGAAACAGACCAGTGGAAAATATAAATCAAGCAACTTCAAATTACACACTCGTTGCAAAAATGGTGCTGCAAAGATTTCAAAATTTTACTTATTTGAAGGCTTACTTTATAGTATTTTCATTAGTATTAAAAGAAACATGAATAACACACAAGAAAATCTATAAACTGTGCTAATTGATTTACAATGAGATATAAATCTCATTAAGATTTGAAAATATAGATTTCGGTTGGAATGCGCTTTAGCCCACTGCTTGGCGGCGATTGTTTTTGAATGGGCAATAAACGCGCCAACATGGGTAACTCCGTATATCCGGCAACATGGCTGACTGGGTATTTTGAAGCTACGGAAACATCTAGTTTTCGCACATGCGTATTTCCTTTTTTATAAAGAAAGCTTATTTTGTTGATTTGTGTACGTTGCCTACATTGTGCAATTCGCTGAAGTTTTTTTTAAGTTTAAAAGGAACGCTGTGCACATGGCATTTTCTTGTAATTTATTTTCGTTATTTTAGCTTATTTTGTTCATTTGTGTACGTTGCCTACATTGTGCAATTCACAGATTTTTTTTTAAGTTAAAACGGAATGGTGTGTACATGGTATCGTTTGTAATTTTAATGCCCTTTTAAAAAAAATTCCTTCTTTCTTCGATGCTATTTTGGTTACGTTTTCGCGGAGCGTGTCGGGAAGGTTATGTAACGGCATAAAATGTGTAAGTATTACAACATAAAATGTAAATAATTAATTTAAACCTAACTGACAAATATTTTAATGATCATAATGTTCGTTTTGCATATTATTTTATTATCTTTTTGTGGCACCAGTTTCCATACTAATTTATGCTTTAGAATTCTATGTTTTGTTTACAATAGGTTTTCGCGGAGCGTGTCGGGAAGGTTGCAATTGCAAAGACGTTTCGCAGAAACACGCCGAATTGGCGATTTTCAAAACATCGCCAAGCAGTGGGCTAAAGCGCATTTTCACCTAGATTTCATTAAATTTATTCGTACTTGTAAAGAAAAAAAGCATAAATTTTTGCACTAAGAATAACTGCTTTATTTGGTAATACATTTATACATGAAACATTTTTTCACAGACGAAAATTATTAAGAAAAAAATTCAATTGACCAATGAGCATCTATGATCCACGATGAACATAGTTTTTAGCCATTTTTCTCCAAGGCTACAAATTTTACGCGAATCAAAATGCCGCCAAAAGTCACGCTGTGGTAAGAAATAAAAAAGTTTATAATTATTTGCGTACAAACAGATGTATTTTAATTTCTGTGTTGAAGAATTTAATAAATAAGAGAAAGAAACTAAATTTTCATCATTTATTCTCAAGTTTTCTCCAATCAGGAAAGTTTTCATAATTTGTCGTAGTTTAAATTAATGTTATTTAATCATTAATTAAACATATTAGAGTTATTTGAAATAAATGTCTGAAATATTAATATTTAGTTGTCAAAATGTTTGACTTAACAAATTTGTAATCAACAAAAATGTCTTGCAGGCACCAAACTCTAGATTTCAAATAGAAAATAAATATAAATTTGAATTGTTTTCCTTTACATTATTTAATTTAGTTTATATTTTAGGTAGAAAATTCTTATTTTGCCCCTAAAAAACTGGCCTATCAGTTTTTTCGTCGTGCACTTGGCCTACATATATTTTAAGACCATTGGTCTAGATGTCATTTAACAATATTACTTAAGACAATAAAGGCCTTTTCCGTAATCATCAAATATGATACAAAATACTACTCATAAAATGTACAAATTTATCGTTGAGGTAAAAATTACATCTCACTTACTTCACAGCTAAGACTTCGAACACAGGCTTGTCGAACAGCACTGAAAACGTCAGGATGCAATGGATACTGACTGCTGACATAACTCACTCGAGATTCATGATCGTTACTTATATATCCACGTTTTTTGCTTGTCATAGAGGTACAACCCTAAGATATTTTATTATTTTAATGAATAACTCTTGCAAAGAAACAATATTTTTCTTTTGCTTAAAGAATAAATTTTCACCATATAACAATAAAAATTAATTACACAAAAAGATAAAAATTTATAGTCAATTACAAAAAAAATTTAGTACTATTATGTTGTGGAATCCTTGGTGACAAAAGGTAACTGGCGTATTTCTGCTTTGATGAGAAACAAATGGTTAGTGAGCTGCACATGTGCACATAGTTTACGTTTCATAGCAGTAAACATTGCTTTTTTTCTAAAGATAGTGAAAATTTTCATGAGTTTTCATTACTAAACATTTGATATAGCCACTATTTCAATCTTTTATATTATGGGTAATGTCTAAGGGACACAATATAGATCCATCTCCTAGTGAAGCAACCTGGTAACATAGAAATATGGCTAAGTGATCTAGAAACTTAACATGTGTCACCTACAGAGTTCTTCTCTACAGGTTCTCCAGTGGAATACAGATGTTTTTTCTCAGGTCAAGAGGATTCAGCTTATGCTGACTTTGAACTGTTATGATATTGATGTTTTTACAGTTCTTTAAATAAATTTAACTCCTGAGAAATTGAACCCTTCAAGGGTTACTCTTTACACATTTTACCAAAAGCAATTTCTACGTGTAATTCTTACAGGCATCAAAGAAAACGTAACTTCTGACTTCAGAGTTACAAAGAAACCATCCAAGAGATGAAAGTGAAGTTATGCAAACATAGCGTCCACTTCAAAATTATTGCTATATAAAATTCTCCTAAGAAACAACCCCGATTTCACCTACCTCAATACTTCAACTAAAACTATTTTTATTGGGAACTTCATTGCCATTCACCTACTTGGAGATATCTAGATACTAACGATCCTAAGAAAGAAATTGAACTCCTTTTACGCTCCTCTACATTAAAATTAATTTATAATTCTTTTGATCTGCACACTTTTATACATTATAATGGAAAGATATTTAATCTGGATTTACTGCTTGTTATATCAGACCTCTTACTTTACACCAAAAGAGAAGTATTGGATGCTCTGGTTTAAGGTATCGAAAAGTACTTGTCAATATTACATTTCCACCCTCACGTAAAACAATGCACGTTTCAAAAACATCTTGAAATTTCAAAAAAGCCGACCGGAAGAATTTTAAGAAACTAATGGATGTTGTGTTTGATCCCAATGAAATTGATTCTGGTGCAAGAGTCAAAACCATTACAAGCAAGATAATTTTTTGTGCTAATAAATGCATTCCAAGAGGGAAGACTAAAGGCTACAGGTGCTTCTGGTCTGATAAACTTAAAATGGTGAAAGATAAATGAAATAGGCTAAGAAAAAATGCAGAATTAACCGGACATACATCTGACGTTTCGGCTTAGTAAAAACAAATTCAGGGTTCGTACACATTTATGCACATGGAAATTAAGTACTTTTAAGGACCATTAATGAAAAAAATTATGGAATATCAGCGAATGGGAACTGAATAAATTCAATTAAAAGATATTATCTATGCCTGAACTTCACTTTTGTAATACTACCCTAGGAATAAAATAGATCCATAAGTAGGATGCACTATTATTAAACATAATTTAATAAACACAGTTATAAAACAAATTTGAGAATAAAATCAACTTTATAATATTTATCAAGTAGCATTAAATATTTAACATTTATAATATTTGGCTTATTGGAAAAGATATTATTGACATTTTTTACATCTTACTAACAGTTAGCTTTATGATGATTTTCTCTTTTGCCTCAATTTGTCACGTACTTGCTCAATCTAGAGGTCTAGTAAATAGCAAGTAGATTTTATGTAAACGGCCTAGGTTAAAATGAGAAACAAAATCATAATCAGCATGATTTGTAACAGGAGACTGGCTGTTGCTACCGCTGCTGATTGCCTAGTGAGCGATCTGCTGATCAGAACAAACCTGAAAGCCTGATGTAGGTACCGTTGGCAAGTTTTGAAAGTTAGCTGTGCTCTGTCTATCTGATGCAGTTAGTGTCGTAGCTAGAGTTCCTGGAGTTGTAACCCAGTTCATATAAATAAAGGTTGCAGTAAGCTACTAAAGCACAAGAGGTGATAAGTTGTTTTGTATGATTTTAAGTCTCATTAGATGCAAAAAATAAGTGTTACATTTAATTTTACATTTTTGTGCTATATCTTGTGACCACAGTTAGGTTTCATGAAAAGCAATAGTTCCCTTTAACATGCAGAGATAACTTTTAAGGATGAGCAGTTAGTTAGAAATAATTAAATTAGGTACTTTGGTACCCATTAGTCGTCATAAATTTATATGGCTACAATTAAATTATACTTGCTTTTTAAAAATATTTGTTAAAAAGCACTATTAAAATAACAATTTAATAACATTTCACAGTTTAAAATATATATAATTTATGACTTTGGTTTTTAAACAATACTAGGAATGTTTTGTAGCAAGAACACACAACAAAAATATGCGTCTTTTAAATTTGAAGCCTTCCCAGACATTTTGGCTAATTTATACCAATCTCCTTCTCTTTAAACATCTTTTCTAACAATTAGTTTCTAACAACACCAGTGTTCCCACCAGTTTCTGTGTGCTTCATCTCCTAACTTATCAATCTTTCGAGAATGTACCAATGAGGTCTTACTTGATCTGGTAAAAGGTAAATAGTCCAAAACCCCTGACAGACATGAAGTAAATTATTGGTATGTCTGACAGTCAGATAAAGGTTTAGTTTAGCTTGGTTTATGTGATTACGGCAAAACCTCAAGGGCTATCTGCCTAAGAGGAAGGATGCCTTCGTAGAGGACTTTCTAAGGGAAACTCATGCATTCCATTTCTCACCAGTCTACAATTTATTTATTTGCGGTGTGAAAAGCTGACTCTCGTTGATTTTTGTGAATGACAGCTTCAATTAAGCTTTTTGACCTGATTTTTTCATGATTAAAACTTAACCATGAAAAGCAGTTTAATTTAATGCTGGCATACTAAAAGAAGTGTAATATGAATTTAAAATTTTTAATTTTTATTGTTTCCTGCAATCTCCTGGGACAGTATATCCCAATTGTACTGTCAACTGGGACAATTTGTGTCAATCATCTTAGATATTGCCTTTTCTCAGAAATGAAAACTAAAATTTACGGTAATATATAATGTGAATATTACAAAACATAAACTCTATCACATGCACTAGTTCATATATAACAAAAATTTTCATACATGTTTTATAAACACAAACATAATACATGCAGTAATTTGATCACATGTAGTAATTCACGTAAACATGTAGTAATTTGATCAACGATGGAACATATTATACTTACTGTTAAATACGATTGGAACAATATATCCGACAAAAAGAATTTATTCAAAATTTTTTTAATTTGACATTCAAAATGTTAAATTACTACTTAATAAGAACTATTTCTTATTAAGTATGTCTTAAATATAATTGTACTTAATGTAAAAAAAAAAGACAAATCGAAACTTGAGTAATCAGCGTGCTCAAAAACATAAGTGTGCCATCTGCAATCTAAAAGTATTGCCAGGTTTCTTTAGTCATACATTTGTTCACTAATTCCTTAAAAACATTGCAAATGTAAAAAACCATTTAAACATTGGTTTTATTTACCTAATAGGGCATGAAATCTAATCTCTGGGACATATGTGCCCATTAGGACCAAAAAGGTTAACCTTTTAACTGTCATACCCGAAATAATCTTGGGCATAGCACTGGTGTTCCAAAATGACACGCCCGAGTAGAGTATTACTCGGGGTAATTTTTTTTTAAGGCATCGTATTGTTATACTCGAATATATATCGTTGGAAGTTTATTTCGGCTTCAGTTCAATAGATGGCAGCACTTTTCTGAAGGTTTCAAAGGATAGAGGTTTATGTTCAAAGTGCATGGCTTTATATATATATATATTGATTGCACGGCAAACATTTGATTTTTGCAAAAAAAAAAAATTGACAATTTATGTACGCAAGTCATCAAAATAACTCGACAGTTAAAGGGTTAAATCACAACATGGCAGTGGACTGGAAGAATTACCTCCAAGAGGTTTGTTGCAATTCTTTGATGTCTCATCCTCAAATCGGTAGTACTGAGAAAAATCATTGAAAGTTTGTTCACAAAAAGGATAATGTAGGTCATGTATCACCTCCAGGAGGTTTGTATCAAGAAAGAAGAGAATGCTTCCTAGTCCCTATTCCAGATCACTCAGCTATGACTTTAATAGACACGATACAGAATAATATAGCAGATGGAACAACGATATTCTCAGACTGCTGGAAAGGTTGTAAATCATCCGAGTTGAAAGCTGCAGAATATGATCACTTCACAATTGTAACTCCTTTTATTTTAATTGATCCAGTCATGGATTATCATACACAATCTATTGAATGTTTTGGGGTCAGCGCTAAATTTCGGAAAAAATGCCAAAGAGGCACTCTTAACATTTTGACTCCCACTTAGTAGAATTCATATGGTGTCATGTACATCCAAAGGCCGAAATGTTTTCTGCCATGTAGTGGATATTTGTAAATTAATGTCTCCCATTTAGTGTCCTCATTCATTTCAGCTTATGTTTTTTAGTAATTAACCCTTTGCACTCGAAGTACTCCTCACAGCCACTACCAAAGTTTGCCACTGTACTCAAAGTGTGCCTTCCAAATACACAGTGCAGGATTTATGTATAAGCTACACAAGTTACAGCTTAGGGCCAAAAAATTAAAATATAATATAAATATAGTATTAAAATTTAGCATAACACACATAAAGGGCCCCATATCTCAAATAGCTTAGGTCCTTATCAAGTCTAAATCGGGTTCCAAGGGTACACTAAAAATATACTGCACTGAAGATCATGCGATTGTAATTTACAGTTAAATTTTAGTTGCATGCTATTTAATGTTTCATTGATTTCAGTATTTAGTCATTTGTTTGGCAGATAAAAATAAAAAAATACTATTCACCATGGCAAAAAAAAGTGATGGAAGAAGCATTGTTTCAAGATAGCAATGATGATGAATATGAAAGTGATTCTGATGATAGGTACATTATTCTAGCAGTGAAGAAAAAAAGAAAAGTATTACAATATAGTGATTCTAGTGAAAGTGATGAAAAAATATCACAAAATTTAGATGGTGTTACAATTTATAATTAAAATTTTCATTTACAAAACATTCGTATTATGATAATCATAAAATAACATTAAAATATCTTGTCGTTTAATTATTATATGCAAATTTTACCTTCAAATAAATCACACGTTACATAGCCAGATACAGCAAAAAAAGTCAGAGCTGCTGAAAGCATCAGGCAAAAAAGTTCGAGTGCAAAGGACTAAGAATGAAAAACTCTTTGTAATAATAAATGCAATTTACAATACCAAATTGCTAGCTATAAAGTATTCTTACATCTAGAAATTGTTTACAATTAAAAAACTCACCAAAACAGAAAAGTACCCTATTCTTAATTTTAAACTTGAAGCTTAAAACATGTATTCTAAACTGGCATTTTAAATTTTCCTGTTTAAATCATGCATTCTAACTTGCACTTTCAGTTTTAATGTTCAAAGCCTGTTTCTTAATGCTTTTCCACAGCTTGGCAACAATTTTTGGTTACCAAGCTAAAAAAATCAGTATTGGTGTACTGTATGTAAGCTGTTTCTAAAATTTAACATTACTCTTAGTCAAAGTACATTCTCCAATACATAAGCAGATGCTTCATACTTATCATATAAAAATCCCATGGCGGTTTTAACTTTGAAATCCTGCAGTACAAGGGATTTCTTAGCAGCATATCACTACTTCAAAATAAAAAGGATAATAACTAAATTAAAAACTCTTATGAGCAAACGCCACATGAATACATTGTTTTCTGCGCTTATTTAAACTTATTTCTTTAAATTATTCTAACTTCATTGACCAATCCCTTAAACCAAGTTGAAAATGGTTAGGGATCAAAGATTGCATATTTTCGATGCCATCGAGTTACGCCAGATACGTACATATGCACAGACATGATAAAAAAAATTCATTTTACAATCTGTTTCAGAAACAGTCCTTTAGTTTGTCTTGTACGTTTAGATGTCATGCAAAAAAAATAATAATAAATAAATAAATAAAATAAAATAAAATGCATTCAGAAATGGTAAAAATGGATATTTCTGTTGAAATTTGAAAGCTTCCAAGATTACAAGTCTTCCTTTACTTTGTACAAGGAATTAAAGAGAGTTAAGGAGCTATTACAAATTAATGTTAGATTTATCGTGCATATTCTTTATGTTATATGTGCATGTGTGTGTTACTAAGAGTCAAGTTTGAAACGCAAAATTCTACATTTTTTCTGGGAATTTAAAAATCATATTCAATATACTGTTTCATCAATACTACCTCACAGTTGTCTGACTTTAAAGGTGGTAGACCAGCTTCTGAGCCTCCAGCAGATGCACGTTGAGAAAAGAAGGATGGACCATACCATGCTTTTGGTGACACATCAGATTTAAAACTTTCTACTGCCTTTACTTGAGTCCATTGTTCTTCTTCACTATCATGAAAAGCTTGTGTACAGAAGAGTACACTTGGTCCATGTAATTCACAAAAGTTACATACTGCTATTACAGCATTCATCTAGAAATAATATAAAATGTTGAAAAAAATATTTATATTTCTTTATCAACAAACTACCACTAAATGACACACTATTACTAAACGATCGCTTTTATTTTAGAAATAAGCAGGGTGAGTAAAATGTTTCTAGAGAGAACATTAATACATTTTTTAATTTTGAGATCCCGATTGTGATAAGAAAAAAAAATGTGATAATTTCAATTTATATATACTCCCATTATTTATATATTTCTTGGAATCATACCATACTCTTCTTTTATTCTTGTATTTCCAAATTTTCGATGATAGTTCCTGCCAAATATGTTCAATAATCTAGCAATTGGAGTGGTGCCTTAATTACATATGGACACTTATATAACAGCCACAGTCTAATATTGTGCGCAGTATGCTTTGGATCATTGCCCTGGTAGAATTTGAAACTATTTTGTATATAAAGTTTTTGTGCTGACGGTGCCAAATTTCACTTCAAGATGTCAAGGTACTTACACTGATCCATAATACCATCTATACACTCCATATTACCAACATCAGAATGTGCTATAGTTCTCCATATCATAACTCCTCTTCTGCCATGTTTAATACTTCCTATTAAGTTTTGCTCCTGGAATTCTTTGGGTTTTCTCCACACCAGCACTCGTCCATCTTAGCCGAAGATGTTAAATTTGCTTTCATCAGCAAACGACACTTTTTTCTAACAGTTGGGTGTCTTTTGTTTCAGAGATTTTGTGAAAGTGGGTTGAAATTTTCGGTTTTTTTACTGATATAAAATTTTTTTCTTGGTACTAGCCCATGACATCATACAGATCACATTATTCTTCTTACAGTTTATGGATTTACACATTTTCCATATAAATTTTGAAGTTTAGGAGCACTCAGTCTTGGATTCTTTTTAATACTCCTTAGAATTCATTCCACCAGATAACTTAAGACAGTCTTCTTTTGTTTTGAATCTGATTCTGTTTCTTATTACATTCAATAATGTCAAAACCTGTAAAATTACTTCAATTAAATAAATAGGCAATATTTCTAATACATTTCGCTTTCTTTTAATGCAAACCAATAACTAATCTGTGCATTTCTAACGATGTTTTCTTTCGCGACCGAGCCATTATACGCAAACATTAAAATAACGAATATTTTCTAAAATGAAAATTCGAATTATAAAAGCAAACAATTTTTAGATTTTTGCCTAGTTTCATAAAATTTCACTTTTTTATTTATCGCAGACAATTTGAATTAAAAATTATGCAAATGTCCGATTAATTTTGTAGTATCTCCCCCCCATTTCAGCCTAAAACGCTTTTTTAAATTTACTACAGTAGAAGTCCAGAAATCCGCAATGCTCGGGACCAGAGGTTGTGCGGATTTTAGGATTTTGCAGATTTCAGGACAGAAAAAGGTAAATCATAATATTAGACTAAAAGTGTAAAATAAGTAAGACATATTAGATACAGTTAATTAAATTATTACATTAATTTAATATATGCACTAAATTATTATTATATACATATATATTTATTATATTATTCATTTATATTAGTGATTACAGGGATATTTAAAAGCATTAAAGACATATACAATGAGGTCATATAAAAATAAAAGATACTAATAAATCCTAAAATATTTATTTATTTATTTACATGTTTCAAACATTTTTCTGGTACAGGTTTGTTTTTTTTTTTTTTTTTTGTAAATTATATAGAGCCAGAATCTTACACAGTAACACAGCTCTTTTCTAAAAATTTTAGGTATTTATCACCATGTTCCACACCCTCACTAAAAGATATTTTCTGATTCGTATCAAATTCACTACTTGCGTCGGAGTCGGAATAATTTTCTTGCTGTGGCAAGTTCAAAACGGAGCCAATGATTTTATCATTGGTCATCCGATATGGCAGTGTTGGCTCATCTGAACACATGCATTCAAGGATATCTTCTTTGTGCAAAGCCTCCTCATTTACTCTTTCTTTCGAATATGAAAGCAATTTTGGTTAATCTTCGGATTATGGTAACTTGGCGGTTTTTTGGTGAGCAACCTTGCTACAGCAACCTGCCAGTTTTATTGGGGGGACGCCATTTTGTTTTCCCGAAGTAAAGGTTTTTTTTTTTAACTTAACATTTTTTTCCAACAATCTGCTAGCCGAATTACGTTTATGCTAGAATTTTTAAGGAACAAAAGTGCTTAATCATGACGAAGATTAGGTGCGAAATTGTTTCCAAGTGCTTATTAGCTAAAATCACGATCGGAATTTTCCGAAAAGTAGTGGAACATACGTGCACAGAAATTTGTTTTTACAGGGCAAATTTGTATATGAAACATGTAAATAATTTTTCTCGTAAATTAGAAAAATTTCCACGAAAATGCAGGAAAATTTTGTGAATCTTTGAAGTTGGTAAAAAAGGACATATATGAAATTACCTGATCGCTAAAAAGTATGTATACTATGCAAGCTTTTATATGTTCAGCTTGCATATACCCTTTCCAAGGATGAACATTTGCACGTATAAAATAAATAAAATATGCAAGAAATTACATTAATTTTCTTTTCCCTCTAAATTATCCATTATAAAAGTCACCTGCGAATTTATAAGGCAAACATTAAAAATGGTTGCAAATACTTAGTGTCAAATATTTAACTTATTTCCATGCAGGTTTACTTGTACTGAAATGGATTGCAAAATGACTATGATTTAATTAAAATATAAATAAATTAAAGAACACTAATTAAAATATAAATAAACATATACATTAAATTAATAAAAATTATTATTATTATTATAATTTTTATCGCCTTACTAAAATGTCGCCAAGAGTCCCAAACTACCAGTTACCATATTCCAAAGATTAGCCGCAATTTTCTTGCTTTAACCCTTGCTGCACTGACCCTAAAACCAGAAAATTCACAGTCATCACTCTCAATTTCAAGCAGAGAAGATGGCCATACATTATGCCAGGCATTTACTAATGTTGTTTGGGAAACATAATTCCATGATTCTGGTTTCCGGAACCTATAAACTGAATGTTTATATTTCGAGAGGCAACGCAAATTTCAGTAGTTGGCGGATTTCAGGTCAGCGGATTTTCGGTATTTGACTGTCTTTAATTTTTTCAAATTTATTTAGTACAAAGAGAAAGCTAAAAAATATGTATTCAAAGGAAAAATATTCTTTATCACTTTATTTCAGAGCTTTTCTCCTATTACCTAAAAAAATATTTAAAAAAAAAAAAAATTTCTTTCCGCACGATATCTTTGAAATTTTAATATAATATATAAGAGCATAAAACAGGCTTTCGATCATACGAAAAATATTCCAAAGTACTTACGATCTCAAATTCTATACACAGAAACAAAAGGATAAATAAACATATGAAAAACACATTTCCCAAATTATAATAAAGTTGCCAAACAATGTTTATCGTTGCCAATAACAGAAAGCAAAATAATGGCACTTCTAAATCATGTGGTCTATAACAACACAATCATATGACCGATCTGTTTCCAAGGGTCTAGTTATTTCCTTTCTTTTATATTCCCCGGGTATTATAATAAATTTTACTTTCAATTAAAATGGATACACTCTAAAACATCTTACTTATTTCAGACAAAGACAACCGCCAGTTATTAAATGACAAGTACGAGCAACATAGCTCCAATAAAGCTAAAAGTAGACCAAACCGATACTAAAACAATGTAATCCCCATGGACTCTATTCTAACCTCCTTGCTGATTAATTCATATATACGGAAATGTACATTACCAAACCCTACTTCCACTTTTTAGTTTTTGATGTCACGGATATATCAACTACTTTGACCTGGCAAATAGAAGTCGGTGTGGGTTTGTAATATCTGCTTCTTCTCATACGTGAAATAGAGTTTCAGAAAGCAGTGCTTCTGTTACGAAAAACACACAGAAAGATAACTATTTAATTCTGTTGCGGGCTGCCTCTACCCGAGGCTAGGTGCATTTGTGAATAAAAGACGCAGTAACTTTCTAGACAAAACGTTTATTTTCATTACAGCAGTCCTTCTCCTACAGAAGTCAGTTTCTATCTGAAGTTCAGCACGCAGGCTGATGTCGTGATTGGCGATGCCACGCCCAGTCGGTATTTCACTTCACTTCACTTCACAACATCCTCCCCCCCTTGAGACTCAGATTGAGTCTCAAGCTGATAACAAACATTATTAAAAATGTCAAGTCTTTTCGGTGTTTTTACATGCCGTCCAGAGGAAGTGTATCGTCGTATTACCATTTTATCAGGTGCTTCTAAATTACATTCAACGCTAGGATTAGATTCCTTTGCACCCAGTTTCTCATCGGGAATTATATTTCTGTCATTAGCATGTATCTCCAGAGGAAAGATTCGCTGTATTGGTCGCACAACTGTTCCATGCCGGGTCTTAAGTTTAACTGCCCGAATCCTTCCAGCACGTCCAGGGATCAACTCTGTAATTCGGGCTTAGGGCCAAAGCAAACGTTTTTTGTTATCATCCCCCATTAATACTATTTCTCCAACAATGGGCTCACGAGATCTCTTTTCGTTATGCTTTTGAACCAGCTGACTCAGGTATTCTTTCCTAAAACGTTGTCGCAGATCATGCAACATTTTAGTTCTATATTTTATTCTCTTATTAAGGCTTAACGAATTTAATTCATCGAGATCTTCAACACTAGAATTTCTGTTCTCGATAAGAA
>KK117555.1:0-11029 GCA_000611955.2 Stegodyphus mimosarum | reverse complement strand
TACATCCATATCTGTGCAGCATCTCAGTGTATCGTTATCCAAATTCCAAATTACCCCCAAAACGGAAGTATCCCCTGAATGATTGTCAACATTTGTACCAGCCACATTGCTTTCAAAACCACGCAAGTTAAAACATCCATTTGACATAATTAATTTAGAATGTTCAATAAAAGTAAATTGCTCATCAATATTAAAAACACCAGATAAACAATTATCTACATAAAATGACAATTTCAGTTTTTGAGCAATTTCACTATACTGACGTGGGCAATTTTCTAACAGATGCATTATAGACGCATTTAACAAATAAGGGCTCGAAGAAACTCCAAAAACAACTCTACAATGCCTATAAATTATTTGTCCTTCATTGCATGGGAAAAAAAATCTGAGAAAATCTCTATCTTTAGGTGCGACGGATAACATCAAGAAAGCTTTTTCTATATCAGCACTAATACCTATCGGATACATTCTAAAACGATCAATAACATCAGGTATTAATTCTATAAGATTCATTCCTTTGTATAAACATTCGTTCAAAGAGAGTTTTCCTTTCTCTGAGGCAGAGGCGTCAAAAACCGGACGAATTTTCGTGGTTTCACTTCCTAATTTAATTACAGGTCTATGCGGCAAATAATGACATTCATTATTCAGTTCATTTTCCGGTACGCGTTCAATAATATTTAACCTTTCCCATTCCTTAAACACATTTTCATAATCATCGAAAAAATTACTACATCTGAGTTTATAAATCATCTTTTCATATCTTTTCCAGGATAATTCTTTATTATCGGTTAAATGTGTCGTATCACATTTCCACGGAAGTTCTACCTCATATCTTCCCTCTGGAAGAATTTTCATTTTGTTCTCAAATTCGGATAAATCAAAACTTTCTTTCATTTTAACAGTTTGAACTGGATCAGATATTCCTATCTTTTCAAGTTCCCATAACTCATTTAAAGGGACTTTCCTAACATGCATTGAAAATGTTTTCAAAATATTATCCCTTTCACAAGAATTTCGTTTTCCAAATACGGTCCACCCAAGTTTCGTTTCGACAGCCGTTACCCCCGACTGTAGTTCAATAAAATTTCCTGTCAATAATTTCCCTATAATATCTGCCCCAATTAAAAGATCAATTTCGGTTTCCTTTCGCAGAGAATCAGATAATTGTATTTTCTTTTCTTTTAATTCGTTCAAAATTTGTTTATCCTTAACCTTAGGAATAAAATCGCAAATCCTTTTTTCCGAAAGGGCTTCAAAACTACACGCGAACGTTCTTTTTAAATTCCTAACCTCGATTGAAAACATTTCATGTTGTTTAGGTTTCGTTTCGTCCCTCCCCAAACAGTGCATGTACAACTGTCTCCTTTCTAATTGGAGAAGCTTTAAGCTGACTCATCATACCTTCACTAACGTAGCTACTCTGACTTCCGCTGTCGATTACGCAACGAATAATTTTTTCACGACCTTGACACCGAACTCGAATGCAAAGCGTTTGCAAAAATAAAGTTTCGCTTCTGCTACAGTTAGAAAGAGAACTCTCTTTTGAAACACATATCGGATCATTATTTTTTATCAGTTTGTTACACATTACATCAAAATGATTACTACTTTTGCAAATAGAACAACTTAACTTACTTTTCAAAGGACAAAATTTACTAATGTGACTCGCTCTTTTCAGGCAAGAGAAACAAGCCCCTTTTTTCATTAACAATTGTTGCTTTTCAGCTAAAGTAATTTTTTTCGCGGCATAACATTTTTCACTAGGATGTTTCTTTTCACAAAAATTACAGTTTTGAATACTCTTACCTGATTTTTCAAGACTTACTAGAGCTGATGCTGTTACGGGTTCACTTTGTTTTACCTGTTCGTGAAAGCCTTTCTTCTGAGAGCTCCGCTCGGAGGCAAAACTAGTCCTTGCTAGAAGAACCATTTCTTCGCCCTTAACTTCCTGTTTTAAGAAATTCATTAAATGTTTCAATGATCGAGTTCCTTTAGTTTCCGAGGATTCGTGATTTCGGCTTCTTTCCCATGCTATCAGTACTTCTTCTGGCAAGCAACTTTCCACTAAGGGGGTCAAAAAATCGCCGTATTTTTCTTGAGTTCTTCCCAGACTTTCTAACGCTCGCAATTTTCCTTCTAGTTCATCATAAAGGGACGGTAAATCGGTTTTTGCTCTTCCAGTTACAGCGTTCTTCATCACTAAACTTAATAAGTCTCTCACATAGATTTGTACAAGTAAATCTTCACGTCCGAAGCGCTCTCTAAGCTGTTCTATGGCTTTCGGATAATTCGCTGCCGTTGCCGGAAAGGTAAGCACCAGGCGTTCTGCTTTCGATTTCGGTTCCATGGCCTGTAAGAGATACTGCATTTTATCCTCATCAGCGATACTTTTATCATCGTGAATCTTCTGGAACTGACTCCAAAATGTCAGGTAATCTTTAGCTTCACCGCTGAACTTTTTGAGCTCTATTTTAGGCAATTTAAATTTCCTCGATTCCGAGTCACTTGGGAGAGGGGAAACTCTGCTTACTTGTACTTCGGCATCTATTTGAGCACATTGTTCTAAAAACTTGTCTCGGTAATTCTCCGCTTCTTCAAAATCATCACTAAATAATGTTTCTCCATTTTCACTCTGCAACAACTGCTGAGAAATATCATTCTGACATGAATCAAGTCTCTGGAACTTGTCACAAAGTTGACACTTCAAAACCGAAAGAGTTTTTAAATCTCTTAGTTCTTTAGTTAATTCCGTTTCGATTTTCTTCGTTATTTGAGAAAAAGAAATTCTAAGTCCTTTCCTTTGCGTCTTTAAAGCAATCAAATCCATTTTGTTCAAATCAAGTTGTTGAAAATCAGAAACTCAAAATCAAAAGTTCGCTTCAAAAATTCTAATCCAAAGCACCTGTGTCCCGCCGAGGGTACCACTATGTTACGAAAAACACACAGAAAGATAACTATTTAATTCTGTTGCGGGCTGCCTCTACCCGAGGCTAGGTGCATTTGTGAATAAAAGACGCAGTAACTTTCTAGACAAAACGTTTATTTTCATTACAGCAGTCCTTCTCCTACAGAAGTCAGTTTCTATCTGAAGTTCAGCACGCAGGCTGATGTCGTGATTGGCGATGCCACGCCCAGTCGGTATTTCACTTCACTTCACTTCACAACAGCTTCCTTTTACTTTGCATCTGGTGAAGAGCATCGGTAAAACAAAATAATAAGTAGTATGGACAAAATGATGAAAGTATAGTCAAGTGGCCGCCATCAGTCGGCGAATAAGGTGAGTTGCTGGTGGAAGGTCCAAATCATTGAGCTGAAGAGTCTAGTATGAGTAAAAGATGTTAAGGATGAAGAAAGTCAGATGGATATTTGTGTTTATCTCTGGAAAATGGAGAACATCTAAGAGAGCTGACGCAGTTGCTAGGATGAGTGAGAACACAATAGGAAAAATTTCTGGTAAGTTTTTTAATATAATCTTGAATTGTGTCTACTTTGAGATCAGGGTGGATATACGAATTTGAAAGGAATCTTGGCGCGATTACAATCTCCCTAAGGGCTTTATTTTGAAGAACTTGGATGTGTAGAAGGTGAGTTTTGGCAGCGTGGCCTCAGACAGGACTAGCATAGAGTAATGCTAGCCGAAGTATAGATTTATATTTATTTGAAGCGGGCGTATGTCTTCTTCTGCCAAGAAGTGGGCGCATAGTTGCTAGCGTGAAATTAACTTTTTCACAGTTTCTTGAGATGTTTCTGAAAAGTGAATTTTTTATCTAGAATGACTTCTAGATATTTAACTCCAGACTTCTAGATATTTGACATATTTGAGTAGATATTTGACTTTTTCCAAAAGGGCGTCAACCCAGTCAATTTCTACATCAAATAAAAGAGGTCTTGGTGGTGTGAAACTTGTCTGTCCTTTACGAAAAATAATTGCCTTTGATTTTTCAGTATGAACTGCAAGCTTCCAAAGAGTGAGCCAATTTTCTAGATGATTGAGGTAATGTTGAAGAAGGAGCTGGACAACAGTAGGTAGAAGCTTGGGTCAAAAGAGCAGTATTATCTGCGAAAAGAGCTATGATAATTTATGGGTCTTTAGGAATATTGTAAGTGAAAATGTCATATAAATATGATGAAAGTACTGATCCTTGGGGCCCTCCAGGGAAAATGTTTTTCGTGGTAGAAACAGAACTGACAATTTTCACTGCAAACTTCTTCTGCGCAACGAAGCATTGAAGCTAAATATAACAGAAAATTCACTTTTCAGAAAGCATTTCTTTTTTATCATTGGACATGTTCAACAATTTATGCAAAACACGACATAATCATACTTTTTAAACAAATAGAGTTAATAGCCAACATTTAGAATACGAGTACTAAATGTTTTATCTGTAAAAAGCATTCGAATCATTGTAGTGGTCAATAAATTTCAAATCTATCGAAAACGTCCGATATACTTATAAGATATGAGCCTCCCGCCTTCTTAGCATGCCTTTGTGGTGCAGTGGTCAGCACACTCGGGCGTATTCGAGAGGTCCGTGGTTCGATGCCCGGGGAGGACATTGCACATTTTCATCTCTCCTGCTTTGAAAAATACCTAATGTCTCTACACTGGCGCCCGAACTAAAAAGGTTGTGGATGATGATTCTCCACCACCAGGATTTGGAGATTGTGTGCCCTAATCCCCAGTCGCCCTTTAAAAGGGAGAGTATGTAAGGTATTTCTCTCGCCTTCTTAGCATGCCTTCGTGGCGTAATGGTCAAGCACACTCGGCGCGTAATCGAGAGGTCGTGGTTCAAGTCTCGGAGAGGGCATTGCTCATTTTTCATGTCTTCTGCTGCGAAATAACGTAATGTCTCTACATTATTACAGTTATTTAGCTCTTAAAATTGAATATGTTCAAGATCAGAAAGGATATAATCATTCATATTATTTGCAAACTAAAGAACTTCAAATAATATCCAGAAACTTTACGCAAGGCCGGATTTAGACTTGATAAAGCCCTAAGCTATTTGAGATATGGGGCCATTTATGAGTCCAGATATTATATGTCAGTGCCAAATATGATTTTCGGATGCCAAGAGGGTTAAACTGAAATACAATTAAGAAGTATATAGATAGTTAAATAATAAATCTTTAACTTCTAATTTTGTTAAGAATGAAAACTTTTTTGCAGCTTCATTGTATACTGAGGCTTTCTGTGCCAGACTAGACTCTAATGCACCCATCACAGCAATAAATGTTTTGATTCTGAATTTGTCTCTAGGCTCAACGTTCTCTAAAGCATCATCTTCATCATCATTGATATGCCTTCTTCTATATCTGCTTTTCTTGTAATCAACATAAGGCAATTTTTCCTTTGCTTTTTGTTCAAAATGATCGAACATATCTCTGGAAATTTTAACAAAACCTGAAAGTGAAGCGTACAATTTTCTACATGCATCTAGACTAATTTGGGGATCCTGCAGTGATTGTCTAATGCTGTGGAATTCATCCAGCAAGTAACTCCAAAAATATAACGTTACTATAAATTCAAACTCCTCCATTTATTCAAAATGATTGTGGCTTGATTCCTTGCTTCGCCTTTCCCTGTAGTATCAACATGCAGCTGATGCAATGCAGAAATTATTGATTTTTGAGCAATATCTGTCTTGGTTTGCAAAAAGCTTCTTTGATTTTTGAAATGAGCAATTTGAATGCTGACATTCTGACGAACCTATTTCTACACTGTATACAATCTCATCTTTACTTAAATCATCCCATAGCTCAACATTCATGCATCAAAAAACAAACAGTCAAAAAACTGTTTGTTTTTTTATGCTGAATCTTCTGTGCTTGCATCACTCTCTGATTTATAAATCTTAATATTTATTGCATCATTCGTTGTATATATTCTATACAGCTAGATCTACTGGGTTCTGTATCAGGAATCAGGGCTAAAGGGCTGGTTCTTCGGCTTCTCGCAGCTGAAACCGGAAAAAGAGACTGATGACTTCGCTTACTGGCTTTGAATATCTTATTCCGCCTTCGGTTTCATGAGTATTTTCTTGAAAATCAAAAAGGCTTGAAGAATTGTTTGGTAAATAATATGAGTAAGAGATTTTATCTCATGAAATTACAATATTTATTGCATTTATATATGATCTAGTAATGTAGCTATGGCACATTTAATTAAACTATAGTAGGCGTAAACATAAGCTTAAACTAATATTTAAAGCGAAATATACACTAAATATGGTCCATTTTTCCCACAATATTTTTTAAATGCATGTAAATAGTAATCCATCGACAAAAAGCATTGATAAATTTCTATATTTACGAAGAATTCATTTTCAGTTAAAATATCCCAAACAATGTCACAAGTTGCGTTGTAGAAATATTAAATAAAATTATGCAAATGTACTTTCAGAGTACGTGCTAGAAAGACCTAATAAACCCATCTGATTAAAAGTTATTGCTAATAATAAATTTATGAATAAAGAAACTACTTTTTTATGAATAAAAACATGGCGGCATTCAAAATTCGATGGCTTTGGGTACCGTCGTTTTATCACAATGCGAGAAACATACATACATTTATGCACATTCTTCATTATTTAATTTCTTTAAATATAATACAGGGCTGCAATATTTTGTGGCAACAGTTTGAAAAGTGATACAGACTTTTAATGTTTCCGACGCAAAATCGCAAAACGAAAACAATAGTCCTTCAGGGACAAAGCCCCTTTGGACTAATAATGAAATATTTTGGATGCCATTAAATCGAGGAAAGCTAGAACACGTATTCACACTTAGAGGTGTATTACTTACTAATACCAATATCACACACATTGTTTTAATTACACAGCATTGTTCTACAAAATCTGACCAGTTAAATCGAAAATATGTCTTTTTATATAACAGAAAAATTTATTTTGCACGGCAAATATGACACCTGAGCAATCTCTAGAGGGACATTTTGACATAAAAGATAATTAATGCCGATTTTCTTTACAAATTTGAAGTTTTTGCTCTATTACAGTAATTGAGAACGTCAGTCAATGTCACTGTAACACAAATTATACCAACTGCACACGTAAGATTTTTACTTTAAAACGAATTAATTATTTACATAATCTATGGCATAATATTTGCAAATAAATATGTTTGATACAAACTCAGCATTTATTATCTGTTCCTAATAAATTATTTTCAGTTTTCGATCTGCTCTTTCTATTTCTACCTCATATGCTCTTCTTCGAGACCTTTGCACCCTAGAAGTACTAGATGCCAATTAGTGAACGAAGAATAGCATAAGCCGCCCAACTGGTTATGATATGGGGCGCAGACCCCAGTCCACCTGATTGAGAAAACTCAATCTTATGACTTTGAAGTAGGGACTTGCCCATCCAACAACAAACGAGGGCAGCCAGCGATCCAGCCGTCTTCGAAGTATCTAACAGAATTATAAGAAATTGTACGCTGACCACTATACCGCCCAACCGGATGTTTGTAAATGTATAGTGTCGGTGCGGCATCGCGGCACTTTAAATATGCGGCGAGCCCATGGAGGTTAGAATAGGTTAGAATATTCTAACCTCCATGGGCGAGCCGAAAGTCCTCTCACTTGCTTTGGTGGAAGGGGAAAGGGGTAGGAAATCCTCGGATCCGTTCCCCCGGGGTGCTCTCCATTAAAAATTGGGGGGGGGTGGAACTAAGCCAAATCGCACTGTCACCTGTTAGGTGCTCAAGGCTGTTGCCAACGACAGGCGTAATCTTGAGCTCCTTGACACGAGAACTCTCGTGGGCTTGGGCTGACTTTGTCAGACAAGTGAGCATGAGTAACAACAACAGAAGAGCATAAGAATGAGAAGAATCTTCAGATGAGTTATATCTTAACTTCAGTTCTGTCTTCTCGTTACTTATGTCTATATATTGTGTTTTCATTTAAATAACAGTAAGATTATATAAGCTACAAATAGATTGAGATATGAAAGAATGTTGCACATAAGTTTTGAAACAAAAATAATATTAACTCATTCCTGCACGCTAAGTCAAAATATCATGAAATCCTCTTCGCACTTTATCCTTAAGTCTTTAATAATTCTATAATGGAAGTCAATGAGTATATGTACATTTTCATAATTATCATGTCTTTTACTAAAGAGTCCGATCTTCCGAATTTCCAGTATTTTTCAGCGATTTGTGGAGGTTGAAGGGTTTCATCTCCTCAAAATGAAAATACATGCAAAAGTATGATGCAAATATTCGTTATGAAATTGTAATATTAAGAGTTATCTTCTTTTCTTAAATTTTCTTTTATTTCATTGAAAACCCTATTGTATTTCTGAACCAGTTTCCAAACTGCTGCAAGTAATTCTTCTTCTTGTAAAAACATATATTTATTTACTTGATTTTTTTTAACATAAGAAAAGAAAATAATTAAAATCAGCGTTTAATGACGCTCAGAAAAACGCTTTTTTAATGAAAGGCAAATTATTTGTCATTATTATATCGTGAAGCAAAAACTATATGATAGGGGATCGGAGAGAGTTAAACTGAGCTCCAGCTGAAATTCCGAAGACCTGCTAGTTCAACGATCAGGCTACCAAAAGGGCAGCTATACTTATCGAGATGATTATGATATATCATATCTGAATATTTAAAGGCATTCAAAAATCAAAGGTCATATGGCAGATCTCTGTGTAAGGTAGTATATGTTATCGTTAAATACTAAAGGAGTTTTGTGCATTGCGTTATAAGGTAATTCTCCCGCTTTCTTCGCATGCCTTCCCGGCGAAGCCGTTGCCCCTTTTTCATCTCTTCTGCTTTCAAAAAAATACTAATGTCTCTACAAGTAGCACCCGAACTAAAAGTTGGTGGATGATGATTCTCCACCACCGGAATTTGACGATTGGGTCCGCAAAACACAAGCTGACCTTTAAAAGAGGGAGTATATAGGGTATTTCTCCCGCCTTCTTCGCATGCCTTTGTGGTGTAGTGGTCAGCACACTCGACGCGTACCCGAGAGGTCCGTCATTCCATTCCCGGCGAAGCCGTTGCTCATTTTTCATCTCTTCTGTTTCCAAAAAAATCCTAATGCTCTACAAGTAGCATCCGAACTAAAAGGTGATGGATGATGATTCTCCACCACCGGAATTTGACGATTGGGTCCGCAAAACACAAGCCGACCTTTAAAAGGGGGAGTATATAGCGTATTTCTCCCGCCTTCTTCGCATGCCTTTGTTCTGTAGTGGTCAGTACACTCGACGCGTAACCGAGAGGTCCGTAGTTCGATTTCCGGCGAAGCCGTTGCTTATTTTTCATCTCTTCTGTTTCCAAAAAAATCCTAATGCTCTACAAGTAGCACCCGAAGTAAAAGGTGATGGATGATGATTTTCCACCACCGGAATTTGACGATTGGGTCCGCAAAACACAAGCCGACCTTTAAAAGGGGGAGTATATAGGGTATTTCTTCCGT
Organism: Stegodyphus mimosarum; assembly: GCA_000611955.2. Lineage (NCBI taxonomy): Eukaryota > Metazoa > Arthropoda > Arachnida > Araneae > Eresidae > Stegodyphus > Stegodyphus mimosarum. The sequence continues at coordinate 1,572 of KK117555.1, read as the reverse complement.
CTTCTTCGCATGGCTTTGTGGTGTAGTGGTCAGCATACTCGACGCATAACCGAGAGGTCCGTCATTCGATTCCCGGCGAAGCCGTTGCTCATTTTTCATCTCTTCTGTTTCCAAAAAAAATCCTAATGTCTGTACAAGCAGCACCAGAACTAAAAGGTGGTTGATGATGATTCTCCACCACCGAGATTTGACAATTGGTATAGGGTACTTCTCCCGCCTTCTTCGCATGCCTTTGTGGTGTAGTGGTCAGCACACTCGACGCGTAACCGAGAGGTCCGTAATTCGATTCCCGGCGAAGCCGTTGCTAATTTTTCATCTCTTCTGTTTCCAAAAAAATCCTAATGCTCTACAAGTAGCACCCGAACTAAATGGTGGTGGATGATGATTCTCCACTACCGGGATTTGACGATTGTGTACTATATATAGAAGAATAGAGGGAAAAGTATTTTACTTCAGTTATATTTGAAATTGCTGAAATTATCTATATCAAAGGAAGCATATAAGGAACAAGTGTCTTTTTTTTTAAACTCAAAACGCAATTTTCAAATACATACTTTTCGCTTGATTCAAACTGAAAAATGAGACAATCATATCATAAGAATACCTTATCAGAATTAAAGTAAAATTAAATAATTTGAAATCGGTGTTAAACCGATACTTAAATAAATTTAAATTGCGATAATCTAACGATAAGCGTAGCAAAAAAACTCTTTTTGGAATTTTGTTTCGACAAAGGCATATAAATGGTAAAAAATACGTGGGAATGCGTGTTGTGTGTGACTTGTCTCACTTATCTGATAGTAACATCAGAACAAACCGGCGAAATTCATCGTGGCAAGGACTGCAATTTTGCGCCTGTCCTTGGCAAGAACCTTGAGCACCATACAGGTATCAGTACGACTTCGCTCAGTTCCGCCCTGAATTTTGATGGAGAGCATCCCTGAGAGACGGGTCTGAGGGTCTCCCACTCCTCTTCCCATACCACTAACCTCTTGAGAGGATTTTCGGATCGCTGCCTATTAAGAGCGCCCCCATGGTGCACGGACACTATACATGTACAAACAGACAATTCTTCTCCGAGATTCGAACTGGACTCATCCGTACCGCAATAGGTTTTCCTAACTACTATGCCGTCTAGGCGGTTTAAGTGAGAATGTTTGTCAGTACATCAAAAGATTCAAGAATAAATGCTGTTAAGAAGTCAGTGCTCACCCAATCTCAGTTGAGATCATACGTACTTGAAAACTTGCATATGATATATTACAGAGTTGCAATGAATTACGCAAAGCATAGAAATTTTATTTGAATTGAGTTGGATAAGAGTTACCTTACCTAAAGGAAAATTCTTACCGTTTCATGAATAATTAATTTTTCTAATGCAGCTCTTTGTAAGTATACGAATTTGAGAGTACCTTTCCTCGTATGGAACACTCTCGTACGGAACATAAACCAGGGAAAATTGTAAATGAAAACTTACAAACAGAATTTTATTTTAAAATGACTATTCACATTATCATTCTTACATTCTATATCATTTGAGTACATTAATTTCAATTGTTCCTTGAGATAATG
>KK117554.1:0-12298 GCA_000611955.2 Stegodyphus mimosarum | reverse complement strand
TTTTTTTTTTTTTTTTTTTTTTTTTTGGATAAAAATGGTTTTTGAGCAGAGTGTCTTTTAATGCCGAGTAAATGGTATTTGTTAAGAATTGAGAAAATCATTCATTTTGCAGTATCATCACATTATATAATATTGCCGTAATATTGCCTTTAAACGTTTCGTCTATTAAATTTTAACAGGATTATATGCAACAAAATTTCTTTTATTGAAATTTTCATTTTATAAAAGCTTCTTAAATCAATTTATTACATAGACAGAACTTGATTCTTAACAGTTTTTATAAATCTCATAGTTAATATGCCTGTATTTTTAACAAATTTTGTACAATCAAAATGTTATTACCACAAAAGGTGGGTGTATGTAATTTTAATAATTTTATTTCTACCTCTGATTTAAATCTGATTTCATTATGATAAACATTATCATTACTTAATAAAGCATAAAAAGAGAAGTTCATAATATGTTTTAGTGATTTTAAAATAAATTTTACAATTACGAAGTTAAAAAAAAAGTCCTTAATGTATTAAAAAAATATTTTAAAAAAACTCTTAAAGGATAAATGCTGTTTTAGCATTGAAATAGATGGCTAATGTATTCCTTTTGAAGTACAATTCTTACACATATTAATTTATAAAAATGGCATATGATTGTTCATATTACTTCTTCTCCATACAAAGTAAACATTGAGATTCGGCATTCTAATATACGCTTCATTTTCGTCACATTTTCCTATTTGAATAAAGTTAAAAAAATTCGATTAAAAAAACTAATTTAAAGGAATAAAATAATAATTTTTAAAGGATTTTAAAAGTGACAGAAAAAAAAAGGGGTCAACTGTTAGGTTTTCCTGTTAATAAATTTTCGCTGTTTCTAAAACTATTGGTTCACTTTTTACCTCTCTTCCAAGTGACGCTACTGAATTAAAGACTCACGAGCTAATATTTACAGAAATAACGAACAAAATTTCACCCGCTTCTTAAAAAGGTTCGCCAATTGCTGTGCTAGGATAAATGCATACTTTTGAAGTCATTTTTCTAAATTTTTCAACATTATTTTAAAAACTGCAATCAAAAGAACACGTCGTGGATCAATATTAAGGAAATAAAATTTACAGTCACCCTTTATTTTAATTTATTAAATGGCAGTCTTTCATTTAGAAACCGACATCTGTTAAGACTGTTATCAGACTTTTCGAAGTCAAGAGCAATAAGGAAGCTTATTCGAAAGCTTGTCTTATATCTCATTAAGAATCCGTAGAATAAATTATGATTAATTTGACAGACTTATTATTTTTGGTATTGTCTTTTTATTTCATACATAAATTATTTTATACATCTCAGGATAAAAAAATACGTATAACTTTGACAGAAATCTAGCATTCTTGCGTACACTATTTCGTTCAGACAATATAATAACTAATATATAGTACTTATTATTGATTATTTTAGAATAGAATTGCATTTACATCTATTATTGCAGTTACATTTAAAAAATAGTCAGTATATTTAAGCCAATGAGCTTCCCTATTTTAGTGTTCGAAGCTTTGAACAAGTATCAACTTGGATATACCTCATCATAATTACTCATAGTTATCATAACATAAGATGAGTTACTTGCAGAACAAAATAACACCGCAATAAGCCAAATCTGAAACTTGGACTCGCTAAACATGATGGATCTCTCACGCGTCGGCATGTATGCTTGCATAGAAGTTATATAATAATACGCTATTGCGCATGCTCAATAGACACGAACTAGAATGGAAAGTCCAGGAAGTGACTGACTAACAGCAATGAAATGCAGAGTGTTGTTACGCATATTTGTGAGACTTTCAAGTGTTCTCGTTAATTGGAGAAAATGTTCTTGAACGTAAATTGAGTTGTTATGTGTGTTTTGAAGCAGCGATAGAAATGAACGTCATTGATTGTGTTGAACCGACTTTTCATGTACGAAAAATTTGTGTACAAATGCATATTGGGATTATTCATCAAACCGCATGAAAGAAAGGTAAAAAATTCTGTATTATTCTTTTCAGTTTTAACTGTTTTTCATTTTCGGAAAAGTAAAGAGATCCTTAAAAAAAAAAAAAAAACGCGAATTTTTATCTAGAAATACAATACATGGTTGTTAAAGCAAGATAAAATCTTTGTTTGCGGTACTTACCTATGCAAAAGTCGAACTGTAAGGATTTATTCAGATATTAGAAATTTATTCGAAAATCTGCAAGTTCTTGGAAAGAAAATCGGAAGTCTCAAAAACTAAGGAGTGTATCTCGGATGTTTTGCATGCCAAAAAGAGTTAAAATGAAGGGAATAAATAAAGAGAAAGAAATATAAAATAAGCTTACGTGTAGGTATTGAGAAGTGGATAAATTAGTAATAAAAAAATCGATATCAAATTTTGTGGTGATTGTCAAAAACCCTGACCCTTAATGACTGTAGTGTAGAATTGGGTGCCCCTTGTTTTTTGGCGATGAAACCCCATTTCTGTTTACCATGAGAGTTTTAACATGGTTTTAGCTTCTTGATTTATTTAATTGAAAATAAATCGATGTGCACATGGACAAAGTCAAAATGTGCAATGACTAAATTTGTGGAATTCTCTGATGTTTTTTTAAGTGAAAATAGGTCGATGTGTACATGGACACGGAGTTCGTGAAATTCTTTGACTTCTTGTTTTGGTTTTGTGTAGCGGCCATCTTGAAATTGTGTCTTATTGGCGCCGATCTTGGCATCAAAACAGAATCGCCAAAAAACAAGGGGCACCCAATTGTAAACTTTTACCATAAGTAAAATTATGGGTGTGAAGACGGTGTTGCATTTCGTATAGGATAATAATAAGTATTATGGAAACTTGAGTACTTTTGAAATCTTTGCATTCTGCAAATATTTCCAGATTTTGCAAATATAATTGAAATAAAGTTTGAGGAACAGAAATATATTAATTAATAAAATAATCCTGCTATCTATATATGCGTTTTAGAGAATTTACGAAATCCAATAAAACACGGATTTGTGATAGAATTTCGTCATTTTTATTTCATATACTCTCCGTATTATGTAATTCAAAAAACCTAATGTGTACACCACATGACTTCCTTGTACGGAATATTAAATTACACACATTTTTTCTAGCGTTTCATTTAAACGTTTCAATTGAATTAACTCTACTTCGTCTAAAGCGCATAAACCACAATAGAATAAATGCAGGCTTTAAAATTCACTATATTTATTTATCACAGCGACTCTCTAGCGCTAGGTTGACTTAACAGCGTTACATTTCATTCATTTTATAACTCAGAATGCGCCAAAATTGTATCATCTGAAGAATTATCTAGTCATTACCATGTGTTCTATTCAAATACTATAATAAATCTAAACGATGTATAAAAGAAATTAAACAAATAAAAAAGAAACAGTTTTTCGCAGACATTTGAAAGCCGCTTACCTAATGCGAATGCGGTACTCGAAAACATTCTCTTCTGTCCGAGACAGATTGGCGACAATATTTTCTGCTAATACGGAACACTTATTTCCTCGAATTTCATTAGGGCTATATTTTTCATCCAATTAATTAAGTTCTTATTTCGCAGCAAGGCAAAAATACATAAAAATTAAAAAATTGAAAGATATAGAAAAACATAAAACACCAAATACAGTTAAGGCAATGAAAGAAACAATTTTTACAATTAAAATTACAGTTTCTGCGCAAAAACAGGTAGCCAGGCAAGAAGGCGGATTTTTCGGTGCACAAAACTAAAAGCTTCCTTTTGGTCCCACTCGGCAAAAAGACACTGAAGGTGTAGAAAGAATTAATTCACTATTCTGCTAAGTTTCAAATGTAAACAACTATGGCTGCTATGGTAAAAAATCTGATGTGTACACCACATAACTTCCTTGTACGGAATATTAAATTATACGCATTTTGCATTTCATTAAAACTTATTGGATTGAATTGAATCTACTTAGTCGATAACGGGTAAACCAGAATAGAATAAATGCACTCTTAAAAATTCATTGTATTTGTTTACCATAGCGACACTGTGGCGCTAGGTTCATTTAACAGCGTTACATCTCATTCATTTTAAAATTATATATATCATTTGACGAATTATCTAATCGTTGCCACATGTTCTGTTCAAAAAGTATGATAAATCTAAAACGATGTATAAAAGAAATTATACAAACCAAAAAAAAAAAAAAAATACAGTTTTTCACAAACGATTCAGTATTTCTCATTCAATTAATTCAGATCTCATTTCGCGAGAAGATAGAAATACGTAAAAACTCAAAATATTTATATTAAAAATTATGAAGTAAATCTTAAACACTTATTTCCTCGAACAATTCCAGAGTAGATTAAGCATGATTTAATTCGCAATAATAAATGAAGGCGTTGTCTTCGTTGGTGCGAAGCTTAGTTTCTCTAGATTGGCAACAAATCCACTATTCTGCTAAGTTTCAAATATAAAAACATATGGTCGCTATGGTCAAAATAACATTTGACACTGCCGCATTTGAACAACTTTTAAATTGTTGATAATTCTGCAATTATAACATGCAGGTTAACTAAAGGCATAAATACCTCAACCGGAAGATAAGAACAACATACTTCGATCATTTTTAAAGCAAAAAATGCACAATTTACAAACATATAAGAATAAATAAAAATATTATATTAAATGATATTTCCGATTGCAACCAAAATAGAAGGTGCACATCTACATATTACAGCAATCCTATATACAAAATTTCAACGTTCTGAGGCTACTCTTTTTTGATTTATGCGAGAAACAAACATGCATACTTCAGTACGCACTTACGGTACGTGTATACGTACAGACGCCACGACAAAAATTTCTTCAGAATCCATTTTAAATCAGTTTTATAATTTTTTGGGGGAAAAAAGTCCTTTATTCTGCCCTTACGTTCAGATATCACGGAAAAACATCGTTAAATTGCATTCGATAGCGGTCAAAATGGATATTTTCGTTGAAATATGATACTCGAAATGTTTCGCGATTACAATACTTCCTATTTACTTCGTACAAGGGATTAAAAAAATTAGGCTTAGCCACATTTAAACAACTTTTAAATTGTTGATAATTCTACAAGTATTGCATGCAGATTAACTAAAGGCATAAAAACCTTAACCGGAAGGTGAGAACAACATAGTTCAATCATTTTTAAAGCAAAAAAAACACACACACACACACACACACACAATTTACCAGCAATAAAGAAAAAAAAAACCGAGCCCACTGAGCCGAGTAACAGAATGGCTATATATATAGCCACTCTGTTACTCTTTATATTGTTTACTTCATAATGTTCTATTTATTATTGAAAAATGGGTCACAGTCGTACAGAAATTACAAACAGCATTTGAAAATTGATAATTTTTCACCATAGTAGTGGCAAATTAATTCGAAATATCGCTAAATTAGTTAATTTATCCCTTTCTACAGTGCAGTATGTGATAAAACGCTTTAAAGAAGAAAATCGGATTGAAAACAAGGTAAGAAAAGGTCGATCAAGAAAGTTAGCTAAACGTGATAAGAGATTTATTATTAGAAAATTTGTGAAAAACCCACGTTTGAGTGCTGTAAATGTTTCTGCAGAATTTAATGCAAAGTTTTCAATTTCACCTTAAACTGTTCGACGAGTTCTCAGAGAAGCTGGATTACATGGGCGTTCTGCCCGTAAAACATTGTTTGTTAGTGAGAAAACAGAAAGCTTAGGCTTTCATTCGCCAAATCAATGATAAATACACCCGAAACGTACTGGAATAATGTCCTATTTGTTGACGAAAGCAAATTGAACATTTTTGGTTCCGATGGTCGAATAACTGTATAGAGAAGAAAAAATGAGCAACTTTATTCTAAGAACTTAGTTGGAACAGTTAAGCATGGCGGTGGAGGTGTTTTTGTGTGGGGGGTGCATGGCAGCATCAGGACTAGGTAATTTGGTATTTATTGATGGCATAATGAATCATTCTCTTTATTTAAATATTTTAAGAGACAATTTAAAGTTATCAGCCGAAAATTTGGGTATTGGAAACAACTTTATTTTTAATCATGATAACGATCCTAAGCATACGGCTCTCAACGTTCGCCTGCAGTGTGTCTATAATTGTGCATAGGTTTTGAAAACACCACTTCGCCAGATTTAAACCTCATAGAACACATTTGGAAAGAACTGGAGGTTAGAATACGAAAACACGACATCAAAACGAAAAGCGAACTCAAAACAGTCATGATGGGAGAATGGATGAACATATTGATACAGAAATTACAAAAAAAAAAAAATTAGTAAAATCTATTCCCAGACGTTTAAAAGCTGTTGTGGATGCTAAAGGATATCCTACTAAATATTAATTTAACGAAAAATGAAAATGTTTACTAATATGTCAAGATTTTTTTGAAGTGCACGAAGAGTTTTGTGAGATAAAATGTTTGCGATTTTTCATTATTAATTTCTTAAAAATAAAATTTCACTATATTTTAAAACTATTTCATGTAATTTTATTGCGAATAGATTATAGATCTTATTATTAAAATCTCATTCAGAAAGTTTCCTTTTAATTAATGGATAGAGCCCTATTTCAGTGAAAATCATAAGTGTACGAACACTGTGGGGAGCCACTATATATATAAAATTTCAACATGCTGAGACTACTCGTTTTTGAGTTATGCGAGATACAAACGTACATGCGTACTTAGAGTCGCCATGAAAATAATCTCTTCTGAATTCATTTTAAATCAGTTTTATAATTCGTTTGGGGAAAAGGAGTCTTTTGTTTTGCCCTTACGTACAGATGTTACTCAAAAACATCCTTAAATTGCATTCGATAGCGGTCAAAATGCATATTTTCGTTGAAATACGGTACCGAGAATTTTTCGTGATTACAATACATCCTTTAATTAGTACAAGGAAGTAAAAAATCTGATGTATACACCACATGACTTTCTTATACGGAATATTAAATTAAACGCACTTTTTGCTACATTTCATTTAAACTTATTTTCTGGAATTTCATTAGAGCTATGTTTCTAATTCAATTAATTTTGTTCGCAGTTCGGGGTAAGGCAAAAATACATAAAAGCTCAACATATCTTCATTAAAACAATGAAAAATATAAAATAAATAAATCACCAAATACAGTTTCAAAAATAAATAACCAAACAGTTTTTGCAATTAAAATTAGAGTTTATACGCAAAAAACAAGTAAATCGGCCAGTAGGCAACAAGGCAGATTTTTCGGTGCACAAAAATTAGGTTGAATTTTCGTCCCAGTGGGCCAGAAAGACGTTGAAGTTGCAAAAATTGAATTCACTATTCTGCTCAGTTTCAAATGTAAGCCAACATGGCTGCTAGGGTAAACAAAAATTAGGCTTAACTGCACTTAAACAATTTTTAAATTGTTGATAATTCTACAATTATTGCAAGCAAATTAATTAAAGGCATAAAAACCTTAACCGGAAGATAAGAACAATATAATTCAATCATTTTTAAGGCCGGCCGATTGCAACCACAAAAGGAGGTGCACAATTACATATTATAGCAGACGTATATAAAAAAATTTTAAAGTCCTGAGACTATTCGTTTTTGAGTTATGTAATACATACATACGCACAGAACTGAATTTTATAGTTTAGGTGCGAAGAACATGATATTTAATAAATATAGGTAACACGCAAAACGTTAAAAAAACTCCCCTTTGGGCGTAATGTAAAATCTGAAAGCTTTCAGATTTTTTTTTTTACTTTTTATTATTTTGCAAATTAAATCTTTTCATGTACGCCGGGAAGTGCCTGTGTCCAGTAATTATTTGATTGTAATCAAAATCACATATCGTTCTCATACTTTTAGAAACTTCAAAGTTCATCAAATAATCTTTCCTTTTACCCGAAATGTCTCTTTCTCTTTCCAGCAATCATAACAGAAATGCTTGATTTTACCAGTAACAATTCTTTTTTGATGCCTGAATATCGAACGCATCCCCGGCATTACCCATAGGAGCTACTTTGGCCAGTATGTCGGATTCCTCATTTCGTATAACAGCAATATGGACTTTCACCCCTTTTTGTATGTGTGGGACGAATGTAAATTTAGCTTTTTTTTTATAAAAGGATTAGTCCCTCCCTCTAGTATAACACCCCAAAAACGAATCAGATGTGAGCAAGGAATTTATTGTACATCATGAAGTTTTCAATCTCATATCTTTCTTTCTTTTGAAAAGGAAAGCTACAGTTTTTTCCCGCCTCATCAGTAGCGACATTCTAATATGAGAGACTCCTAAATCGATGTGATTTTGTAATCTTGTATCTGAGCCGAGTTTCTTGCTCTGAATAGGAATCATTAGTATAAAATACAGTGTATGTAAACTTACACTGTGTCTATAATACAGTGTCTATAAAATACAGTGTTATTCAGTAAATGCTGAATAAGATAGATCCGGAGTCTTGCGGAACACCAACAAAATTTGCGCTTCGATTGTATATCTGTTCAGAGTCTTCCAGAACACCAGCCAAAACTTGGGCTCGGATTGTATATGTGTTACGAACATTCTCCCCCCCCCCGGAGATTGACTCAGGAGAATTCTTGGGAAGTACTGGCTGGAATCTGTACTTAGGCAGTCTCAACCAAGGCGCTATATAAGTTGACTTCACAGGACTAGAGCCCGAGTTTATCCTTAAGTTGGTTCAGGTTTGGCAGGGACCGTACTGGTACTGTCGTGTCTATTCCTCTGTCTGTGGTGGAGCTATATTGTCAGATTTCCTGGGTCGTCCGAGAGGAAACGCCCCTATTGGTGGAGTCGGGTGATGCCGCATGACGTTGCATCCCGACATAGTAAAAAAATTTACCTAGTGGGGCTCGTCGGCTTCACCGGTTGGATCGCAGCCCCGAGGATTGCCTCTGGGGGCCAGGATGATATTCTAAGTAAGGCGATCCTTGAGAACGCCAGGTAATAGAGTCCTGGTTTTCCGGTGTATTTTCTTCTTAAGACTGCTTATCTACAGATTAAAACTGCAGGATATGTCGGCCCACTCTTTTAGGGCTCTAGTATTAGCATCTGTTTAAGCATTTATAACCCTAACTCGCAATTATATATTTTATTTTCCAATGGCACTTGTATAACTAGGCATGGCTTCTTTTTGAGCCCAGACTATTAAGAGCATATTTCCCGTCTTTGTGGCTTTATTTTTTACGTCTTTGAGCGAATCTGTTTATTCTAACCGTCTTGACTAGCAAGGCCAAATATATACAAATATGCAATTATTCTGTTAGGAAAAGAAATTAGGAAAGCAAAAATAGGTACTGCATACTTTTCTCAACACTTAATTAGTCCAAAGGGATTTAGTCCCGAAGGACTATTACTTACGTTTTGCGATTTTGCGTTGATTCACTCTGAATGCCCGATTCACTTTTCAAATTGTTGCCACTAAATGTTATCGCTCTGCATTAAAGTTTAAAAAATGAAAAAATCTGCATAAATATATGCATGTTATTATTATTATTATTTATTTTTTTTTTTTTTTTAGTAGCTTTCTCTTCAAAAATCGTCTGCGTGCGTTGCACGGGAAAATAAAAAGGATTTTAATTACAGTTCTAAATAAATAGCCAAAAAAAAATCTCAAAGATTTCAGATTTTAAATTACGTCCAAAGGCGCGTTTTTTTAACGTTTCGTGTGCTACCTCTTTTTTATTAAATATCATGTACTACGTACTCAAACCACAAAATTCAGTTCAAAATCAATATCGCAAAATCATTTTAAAATGAACATATCTTTAGAATTTCCGTAAGTCTCGTGCGCTGGAGATAAAAATGTTTTTTTTCCGTACAGTGTTGCCATTGCTCGCTTTGAAATCATTTAGTTTGTTAATCAGAAATTCGTTGAAATGTTACAAAACATAAAATCGATAATAAAGCAAATTTCAAATTCAAAATTAGGGCTTCCAGATGCCCATATTCGCAGTAGGATTACGTCATTCAAAATTCGATGGCTCTAGGTTTTATCACAATGCAAGAAACATGCATACATTTATGCAGATTTTTCATTTTTTAAACTTTAATGCAGAGCGATAACATTTAGTGGCAACAATTTGAAAAGTGAATCGGGCATTCAGAGTGAATCAACGCAGAATCGCAAAACGAAAGTAATAGTCTTTCGGGACTAAATCCCTTTAGACTATTGGTGGAGTCGGGTGAGGCCGCAAGACGTTGCATCCCGACATAGTAAAAAAATTTACCTAGTGGTTCTCGTCGGCTTCACCGGTTGGATCGCAGCCCCGATTGCCTCTGGGGGCCAGGATGATATTCTAAGTAAGGCGATCCTTGAGAACCCAGGAAATAGAGTCCTGGTTTTCCGGTGTAACTGTATTGCGAACATAAAAAAAATTGTTATTGTGATATAGAAATTAAAGGCGCTTATGATGTGATCTAGGAAGCACGAATATTAAGAGTTAATTAATGCATTCATCAGCCAAATGCAGGGAAAACCTTTACTACAAAAAAAAATGGAACTACTGATTTTATCATCTGTGGTCTCTAGGATATGCGTTCTGTGAGAAATAGAATGTTAGACCTCAGTTCGCGCGAGATTAAGATGTAATGTTTGATAGATTTCTCAGTTTCTATTCAGGGTAAGTGATTTTGCAACTTTGTTGAGCGATTATAGCAGACTGTAGGACTTACAGCTAGCTGCTTCGTTTGCAAGATTGTGTGGTTTTAGAATTGATTCGCAGTTTTCTTTATTTCCGGGGTTTCACTCCTTTTTTAGCAGCAGGTTGAGGATCTTCATCAACTTGAAAAGAATTTTTTTTGGAATGTTTTGCTTCGTTTTATTTGTCATTCGCCCAGACTTTGGAATTAATTTTTTTGGTATAGCCAAGAAAGTCGTCTAGTATAAGGACTTGAATTTCGTTAATTTTCTACAATCTTATTCTAAATAAGAAGATCTCAACATAGGGAGGAATTCCTTCATGGGGGAAAATTTATAGTTGCACGGGGAGTTTACAGAAGCTTGATGAAAAATATAAACATTTCAGAAAAGATAAATTCCATTTTTGAATTAATATAAATTGTAGAAATTTTTGTCTCATAGTTTGAAAAGCTTCTTTTAATCTCACATATGTTCCAGATTCGGAGAAGGACGTAAATTGTATATCTAAATATCCTAACTACTGAAATGCACCTCACGATCAAAGCTGTCAACTATGTTAATAAGAATGTTCATACTAGTTATGACTCTAGTAACATTCTTCGAAAACATTTGCTGCGTCTATTTTAATTAAGTAAGGAACATTTAACTTTACAAAGACAATATTTTATCTGAAATGTTCTCTTTCTTGACATCTTAGCATACTACCTGTAGATCCTCTTCTTTAAAATAGATTGTGTTATTTTCTGTATTAAGAGACTCAACAATCTATTAACCTTGCATTATTTCTAATTTATTTTACGTGCTCCCTTTTCTGAAATTAGCCGTCTGTCGGGCGACCCACCTGAAATAATTATTATAAAAAGAAAAAAAATGTGTCAGGTTGTAATGAAAGTTTTTCGTCAAAAAACATGCTTAATAAAGTTAAATAAAAACATAAAAGCAGTACCTTTAGTGCGGATAGTAATCACCACCCAAATCTATGATTTTCTGCCAATGTTTTTGGTAGATTTGGCGCAGAAACTTGAAACCGCTAATCCAAGAAGAGATCAATCTCATTTCAGACGTCTGGTGCAGAGTGGAAGGTAGCACCAGCAAGATGTAGCTGCAGGTGTGAAAAAAGGTAGATGTCCGAACGAGCGATGTCGCGGCTGTGTGATGAGTGTAGCAAAAGATTCCATTCGAGTCCGTAAAGAGTTCATCCGGTGAATGCAGACATATATTTTTTTATCTTGACATATGTCGCATTATCTTGATGGAACATTACTTTTTTGCGCCGGAACTCCCTTCGATGTTTTTCGTGGATAGCAGCGTCAACACGAACCGGCATCTCGCTGCATATCTTGCTGTCGAGGGCTTAATTTTTTCCAGATATTCCTTATGGATAACACCACGGCAATGCCACCAGATACATAGCATGATCTTTTTATTAGTTTTATTAGTCAAACTGCGTTTTGTGACGCTGCCGACGTGTTCACCAGACGCAGACCAACCCCTTTTCGGCCTGTGCTGTTGAAGTAAATCCATTTTTCATCACAAGTGGCGATCCGGTCCAGAGTTTTGTTCTTCCGCTGATATTCGAGCAGATTAGTGCAGGTTCGAACACGTCTGTCCTTATCTGCTTGAGTCAGCTCA
>KK117553.1:43872-55862 GCA_000611955.2 Stegodyphus mimosarum | reverse complement strand
AATGAAAAAGGAGTCGAAATTAAAAAATTGCAACCAGAAAACTATTTGATGTGCATTCGCGATGTTTATAACGACGAGGAAATCGATTTAAATCACATTAAAGAAGGGGTACATCGAGATGCAGTGCTACAATTAGTAAGGAATTATAAGCCGAATAAAATAAAAACATCTGCCCTAAAGATGAGAATAGTGTTGACAGATCAACTTCCGATTTATTGCGCTCCGCGACGTTCCCCCCCGCAGGGCATCGTGAAATTGATGAACAGATTTCTGAATGGTTAGATAAACAAATTATAAAACCAAGCTGTTCCGATTACTCAAGTAATATTGTACTAAGTAGAAAAAAAAATGGTGCTTTAGATTATGTTTGGACTATTGACGCCTGAATAAAAAAATTATTCGAGATGAGAAAACATATTTGAACAGTATAAATGTTGAGCAAAATTTAGAGATTAATAATCTTCTCAAAGAAAGACTTGCACAGAATAAAATTATTCAGGAGCTAACAGATAAAGTAAATCAACTTTCTCAAAATAAGCCTGTAAACACATCTTATACAAGAATAAATCACAATGCCTCTGCCATTAATTGATGACGTCATTGATAAATTAGAGACAGCAATGGTGTACACTACATTAGATTTGAAAAATGGTTTTTTTCATGTTGAAGTAGAGGAGGAGAGTAGAAAATACACATCTTTCGTAACACGAAACGGACAATTTGAGTTCTTGAAAGTCCCCTTTGGTCTTGCTAACAGTCCAAGCGTTTTCCAAAAATATATCTACGATGTATTTCGTGATCTTTTAAATGATAACACTATAACTAATCTATATGGACGATATCATTATTCCTTCCGAAAATGAAACTCATAGAATCCAAAAATTAAAACGCGTGTTACAGACTGCATCGGAATATGGATTAGAGTTAAACAGTAAGAAGTGTAAATTTTTGAAGCGCGAAATCGAATTTTTAGGACACAAAATTAAAGAGGGGAAATTATATCCTTCTTCATGTAAAACGAAAGCAGTAATTAACTTTCCAGAACCTAAATGTGTTAAAGATGTTCAAAGTTATTTAGGTTTAAATGGTTATTTCAGAAAATTTATACCTAATTATTCATTAATTGCAAAACCACTTAGTGATTTTTTGAAGAAAGATTCTAAATTTAAATTCGAAAGTAAAGACCTTAATGCTTTTAACGAGATGAAATGCATCTTGACATCTGAACCTGTTTTGTGTATTTATAATCCGAAAGCAGAAACGTTAATACACACTGATGCTAGTGCCGACGATTACGGTGTTGTTCTGTTACAAAAATCCTTAATTGACAATCATATGCATCCAGTTTATTATATGAGTAGGAAGACGACAGGCATTGAACGTAAATATTCGAGCTACGAATTAGAGGTTAAAGCAGTCGTAGAAGCTCTTAAAAAATTCAGAGTGTACGTATTGGGCATACCGTTTAAAATAGTGACAGATTGTAATGCATTCAAACAAACTATGAGCAAGAAAGACATTTGTACTAAAATATCTAGATGAGCGTTAATGTTACAAGATTACGATTACACAATCGAACACAGATCTGGTACCCGTATGCGACATGTCGACGCTTTGAATAGGAACCCTATATGTATGCAATTCAAGATGGTATAACATTTCAGATAATTCAAGCTCAAGAAATTGATGAAAATATAAAAGTTATAAAGGAAGTTTTGAAGTCTAAGCCGTATGAAGACTACTGCTTACGAAACGACGTGCTCTACAAATTGGTAAATAAAAACGACGTGGTGAACCATAAAGTAGTGCAAGAGAAACCTAAAGAAAACACAATACACTTCGATTCGAAGAAAACGAGGAGAAACTCCACTGCAGAAGACTTATACACCAGAATAATTATAATTAATATTTCTTATAACCTACAGAAATTAACACAATTTTCATTACATAAGAAATTAAAATATAAAAGTATTTTTACTACATATGTATTTATTTTTACTACATATAAAATATTTTC
This sequence comes from Stegodyphus mimosarum, assembly GCA_000611955.2. NCBI lineage: Eukaryota > Metazoa > Arthropoda > Arachnida > Araneae > Eresidae > Stegodyphus > Stegodyphus mimosarum. Next base: position 53,845 of record KK117553.1, on the reverse strand, counting down.
ACTACATATGGTGCCGTGACAAAAGAAATAATTTAAAATCATTTAGTTCAGGTTGAGAATTCAAATAAAATGTGTGACCTATAATGTATTTGCTACACATGTGATTTATATTGTAAAAAATTTATGATAAATGATGGGTAATATGCCATGAAATAGTCTATTTTGGATAATTCAAAAATTCAATTTCATATGTATTCTTATATATATGTGCATATTTAAAGAAAGTATTAAGATATTTGAATCAAAAGCTGATTTCAGTAATTTCATTGGATTGTGATATGTAATGATAAAATAATGTTCAGAATTATTATAGTCCAGAAGTGTTAGTGATCAATGTACTTATATTGCATCACTAATTTGATATATGTATGATTAAAGCTGTAGGAGATCCTAATTAATTACTAAATTATTTTTAAAAAAAAATTTACCTTTACTTTGCTATCTACTCTTATATGCATGTCTGGTAAATGTATATGTAAATTATCAGATAGAGTGCTCAGTGTTTGTGAAAAATAATGTAGATCTCAATATGATTAAAATAGAAATAGCAGATTGTAAGGTAATGCAACATAAGTAACTGATAACATAAGATCTAACACTGGTATGGCAACTTCCCTAGCTTCTGCTCTGCCCACATTTAGTGGCAACTTATCTGAAAATGTAAATTTCTTTCTTGATCAAATAAATAGTGTTGCTAAATTAGAAAAATGGTCAGATGAAAAGAAAATAATCATTCTGAAAATAAACTGTAGGGATAAAGCTCTAGATTTCCTAATTAATGATCCAAGAGCAGCTAAGGAAAATAAATTTGAAAATTTAGAAGAATTATTAAAGAATAAATTTGCACGAGTTGAATCCTTTCAGGACTTTCAACAGCAATTCTCAAACATTTCTCAAAAGTGTAACCAATCTGTCAGGGAATTAGCTGACGAGATAACTACAACAGCGACAAAATACATAAATGAAGATTCGGTTGAGGATTCTAGTTTACATAAATTAAAAGAAAAAATGAAGCTCACTAAATTTCTTGAGGCCCTCAGAACAGACATTAGGATTGAAGTTAAGAAATTAGGTCCATCTTCTTTTGATAAGGCTGTAGATTTGGCAAGTAATATAGAAAATGCATTGAATGATGAGAAAACATATTTGAACAGTATAAATGTTGAGCAAAATTTAGAGATTAATAATCTTCTCAAAGAAAGACATGAACAGAATAAAATTATTCAGGAGCTAACAGATAAAATAAATCAACTTTCTCAAAATAAGCCTGTAAACACATCTTATACAAGAATAAATCACAATGCTTCTACATCTTAAAATTCTAGCAACTTTAATAGTGTATCTTGTCATATATGTAGCAAAAGACACTTAACAACAGATTGTTGGTATTTTCCTAGGCAAGACCAGCATAATTTTAGAAACAACACATTCAGGGGTCACAGACAATTTCGAAATACTTGGCGCAGGAACTATCATCCTTACAGAAATAATAGTCAATACAAAAAAGGTCAGAATAAGCATTTAAACTAGCCAAGGATTCTTGCCAGATATATTAAAACAAAAATTTTAGACCCTTTGCAGGAATCCGCAGAGACTGGGGTTATAAAGAACACCTGTATAGACATCAAAATCGAAAAATGATCCAAAGTAACAATAATAATGTCCAACATAAGTTTGCAAAAAATAAAAGGTGTAATAACAGAAACTCAACCAAATTTTTGATGTCTTATAACTCAAAAAATTCTAATTATCTGCCAATAATCAAACTTAAAATTGGTTATCAGACTTATGAAGCTCTTCTTGATACTGGTGCAAATTTATCTTTAGTCCAACCAGATGTTATTGAGGAAATTAAACAATTCACTAAAGTTGAATTTGTTTCTCGGGTGGTAAGAATAAAAACTATTGAAGATTCATGCATTCCTTACATGTCTGCAGTTAATTTAAAATTCAAAATTCAAAATAAATGGTTCACTAATTTATTTTATGTCACCCAAAACAATTGGAATTCTACTTATCAGATAATCCTAGGTTATGACTTCATTCAAAGTAACAAAATTTTGTTAGATTCCATAAATAAGAAACTCATAGTAGATAATACTCATTTGGACTTTGAGGAAAATTATCCCAATAAAAAATTAACCAACTGAGTTAAGGTAAGAAGAAAAAATTGTAATTTAAACTCATTAAGAATGGTTTCTAATATAACTGTCCAGCCAGGTCAACCTCAAATCATTTCTTTAGCTGTTCCTGAAGCTTTAAAACAATTTAAAGAAATTTTGCTTTCTCCAAAGCCATCAAAAAATAAGTTCCATATCAATGAATCTTTACATTTAGTTGATTCTCACAACCACATTCAAACTATTGTTGAAAACAACACCAATGAGAAATTAATTTTGAGGAAGAATTCTGTTATTGGAACTGCTGTGCCATTTCATTTTGAGGATATTGTTAGTCCCAAAAATCATGAGACTTTACAAATCAACACTCTAAATTTGCAAGAAGTAATTAAACTTAGAAAAGAGGAATTAAATGTATCAGACTTTAAACTAGATCATTTAAATGAACAAGCAAAAAATGAAATGATAGAATTGCTAATGAATAATTATGCTGTGTTTTCAAAATCATATAATACTTTAGGATCTACTGATAAAGTTGTACCAGAATTTAAACTTCTTCACAATTTCCCAATTCAAACTAGACCTTACCCTATTCCTAAAATTGCAAAACAGTATGCTCAACAAGAAATTGCAAAATTATTAGAAGCAGGCATAATAGAACCCTCTTCTTCAAGTTATAGTTTTCCTGTAATATTTGTCAGGAAAAAGAATTTACCTGGTCAGGATAAAAATACACCAAAATTTCGTATGGTTGTAGATTATCGTCTATTAAACTGTATCACAGAATCATACAAAATTTGTTTACCAAAAATTTCTGAGATTTTGCATATCACTGCTGGTAGGAAATTGTATTGTGTACTGGATTTGAAGTCAGTCTTTTTCCAGATCAATTTACAGGACTCTGATAAAGAAAAGTTGGCATTTTGCACAGGAACTTGGTAATTTTCATCCTTGTAGACTTCCCTTTGGATCTCGCAATAGCACTTCTTATTTCCATACATTAATTTCAATATGTCTAAATGATATTAAAGGTAGTAATGTTCAATTTTTTCTAGACGACATTATTATTGCAGCTGATAGTATGGGTGAGTTAAAAGTAATTCTTCAAAAAGTGTTTGACAGATTAAAATCATTTAATTTAACTCTAGATCCAGCTAAAGTGCAGCTCTGTAAATCTGAAATAACTTATTTGGGTTTCAATATTTCACAAGCAGGTTTTTCTCCTGAAGAAAATATTTCAAAGGTTACAAGATTTCCTATTCCAAAGGATGTAAAACAAGTTCAAGCTTTTCTTGGCATGATGAACTAAATCCATAATTTTGCTGAGATCACTCAGCCAATAGTACACTTAACTAAAAGACATGTTCCCTTTGTTTGGAATCAAGACTGCCAAGATGCTTTTGATAAATTACAATCAATAATGATGGACAAACCAACTATAAGCAACATTGATGATAATCATGTTTTTGATCACTGATGCTTCTAAAGTAGCTATGTGTGGTATTCTGTTACAAAAGATTGATGCTAAATTCTTTCCTGTTGAATTTTATTCGAAACTTCTCACTCCTGCTGAGTCTAGATATCCATCGATCAGGCGTGAGCTTTATGCTATTTTTTCTTCTGTGAAGCATTTTCAGGAACATATATATGGCAAAAAAGTTACTATTTTAACTGATGCTAGACCACTCACTTTTCATATGCAGCTGGATAAGCAGCCTGACATTGTTGCCAGATGGTTGTTGTATTTACAGAATTTTGATTACTCTAATTGAAAAACCATATACCTGGTTTTTCCAATCCTGCAGATTTTCTTTCTAGAGTTCCTGAAGCATCTCATAGTGTAAACAATATCAACTTATTTCATTCAGATAATACGCAGTTAAGTATCCAAAATATAGTTAATCACCAAAGAAATGACATAAATATTAAGGATATCTTAAGCCAAATTTACAATAATAAAGCTGATATTTGTGGAAAGTATTTTATTGATAAAAAAAATGCTGTAGCAATGATAAAATTAAGACCTAGAGCGCATCATTTAAAGAGAAGGCATTTAGAAAATAAAATTCTACTTCCAAATACTTTAGTAAAACCTTGTTTAGAGATTGCTCATGCTCCACATTTTGGTACTAGTAAAACTTATGAATTCATTAAGAAAAAGTATTTCTGGAAGGGTATGTTTTTAGATACAAAAAACTTTTGTGAAAATTGTCAACAGTATTTGGAGAATAAACCAAAGTCATGTAAAACAATTACAAGTAATATAAAAAAATCTGATTTAGCACCTGGAGAAATGTTAGCAATTGACATTGTGGGTAAATTGCCCAGATCATATGATGGCAAATTTTCATTCTAACTATTATTGATCATTATTCAAGATAGTTAGAAGCTATTCCTCTGTCAAATATTACATCTGCTACAATAATAAGGTGTATGAATCTTTATTTTTCAAAATTTGGTATTCCAAAAGTAATTTTATCTGATAATTCTTCAAATTTTTGTTCAGCTGAATTTGAAAAATTTCTAAAAGATCTCAATATTGAACACAGAAAAAGCGCCATTTATTATCCACAGTCTAACGGAATCATAGAAAGAGTTCATCGAACTATGAAAGAAAGCATAGCTTCTTTATCCAATAAGGTAATCGAATGGTCAGATAGATTAGCTTTTTTCAAACTATATTACAACAATTCTAAACACATAGTTACAGGTTTTACTCCAATACAGTTATTTTTTGGGGGAGAACTCAATACACCTCTAGATACAAATAATGAACCGGTAGCGGTAGATAATCCTTCACAATACTTGTTACGTCAGAGAGAACACATGAAAGCAATTAGAGAATTATTGAAACAAAACGAAGAAAAGTATTTTCAGTCTCAAAATAAAGTTGTTAAAGGCAGAGAACCACCAAAATTTAATATTTTTAGAGGCTTTACAACCACTGAGGTATTTTTAAAGGCTTTACAACCACCTCATGCTTTTCAGCCAAAATACAACGGACCTTTCAAAATAATAAAAATTTTTCGAAATAAAAACTACTTAATTCAAAACATCGAGGACTACAAAACTCAAAAAATTCATTGTAGCAAATTATTTAAAGAGTTGATCACTCATACGTTTGGTTGGCTGCAGGCTGGTCCGGGTTGACTAATGTCATGGAATTTACCCCCCAAAAAAATGTGTGCAGTACACTTAGTGATCATTACAAGTAACGAGCTAGACATGGAAATTGTGCTACTAAAACAAGTTTGAGTAGTAAAAAAAATATATATATATATAACAATAATAAAAAGAGGAAGAAGAAAATTAATGTGTTAAAGAAAATGAAATTGTTGAGTAATTGGTCTAGATGAATTTAGTAAAATTCAAGGGCAAATTGATGTTATTCAGAAGAATTTATAGAATCTGTATAATTAGAAACTTGTCAAAAAATGATCATTAATGCAGAGTTGTGTTTAACAGTGAAAATGTATCATTTTCCAGTACATGTCTTTCCATTATTTTATGAGAATTATTAAAAAATGAATGAAAAAGTGAATATGTTTACAATAAATCAAGTATATGTTTTTGATTAATTTTTAGTCATAATTATAAAAATTATATTTAAATTAATAATGGAAATAAACTTTCTTTAACAGGAACAAGATATACACTAAGCGACAAATTTCCTGAGGGAAAAAAGACAATCATGCCTCTGAAAGGATTAAAAAACTGAAATTTCAGATTAATGTATAGTTATAATTTCTGAGGATTATTACGGTACTTCATGAATAAAATAACTTCTAGAAAGAATCTAAGATTTTCCTTTTTTTACAAACATTAAATGTGTTGATACATATTTACATACAGGAAAATTATTTCTCAAGTTTCTAAAAAGAAATTCTCATTTTTAAAATGAAAAGAAATTTATACTAAAAATAATTCTTTACTCTTCTGGGAACATTTATGCATTCGTAATAAACACGCGCTTTACTTTCGTGGGCTTTTTTGAAATCTGCAAATTCACGAAATATTCAAAACGCAAACTGTGATTAAATTCATATTGTTATTATTAATATAAATATATTATATTATAATTAATTTATTAGTTTTGTTGTAATTATAAAATTATCAGGCGTATGAAAGACATATCGTTCAGTTCAGCTTGAATTTAGTTGTTAACAGGGTTTAAGCCGTAGGTAATGAGAAAAGTAAATTTCCTTATGAGTAAATGTGTAGCTGACTCAGCGAAACTTCGACCGAATGTCAGTTCGTGTTTGGTTTACAGTCGTGCACTATTCTTATAAAATTTGGCATAAAGATGAAAAATTACAACTTTTACACAAAAGGCTTAAACCAGTTTTTGGAGGTAACAATGTCCGGTTCCTTATCAACGAAGCTCAGCTTATGAACAAAAAATTCTCGTATGAAAGGAGCCCAAAATACACCTGCAACGGAGGCCTTTTACGATAAATTAATAGTTTTAACAGAATGTTGCTTCCATCAACTGACAGACGCGATTAATATCTGTTAGAGTATGCTTAAATTAATTGAACAGGAAGTTTCAGATGAATGCTATCGTGCATTAATGAGAACTATCATTCTTTGTTTTAAGAATTATGTGTTTCTAATTTAGTTCTTAAATATGCAATCAAAGGAGAGTTTGTGGATTAACACTGTGCATAAAAGTGCAATTAAAGCATAGATTGTTTTAGATGCTATTTCATGTCTATGTGTTAAGGTGCTTGAATGTAGTTTTGTACAAATTAAGCATTTTTAGTGTCTTATTTGGTACTACCAGCCAATATCTCAAATCAATCAAGTATGAGAAATTATGTTGAATATTCTATAAAAATCATAAAGTTTCGTGTAATCGATTTTTATTTCATAAAACATTTTCTGTTGAAGCTTAAGATTGCGAGATATTTTATTTTGTTGACTCATATTTATGCTTTAAGTTGATGAAATTTATCTTTCATGATAAGAAGAGCTTATACATTGTTCCTTAATCAATGCTTTCTTTAAATAAATGCCTATTTTATTTTACAGAATGTGTTTGCGAGAGGGGAGAATGCATTGTAACTGCGTATGGGGATACAGTTTGTCAGTGCCCTCCCGGGTATGGAAATTATACACATTCAAAATGCGTAGGTAAGTACAAATTACTAATACTCAGATATTTAAATACATAACATTAGAAAAGCATTTAATAATTTTGTTTTAATATTTTCCTTTTACCTTTAACGAGACTCAGCAAAGTTTAAATTCTAGAATTGTCGATAATACTCAAATAACTGAAACGGACAGTATATGTTTCGGACTTCAAATTACAAAATGACAATGTTGTATGAACCTTAAATTTTCTTACCTGTATTCGTCTGTTGAGCTAATACGTTCGTAAAATGGATTCTTGGGTTCTTTTCGCTATCCCAGTGTAAAAGTGAATAACCTTTCTAACAGCTGAATTGTTCGAAAGTCTTGTACCATATGATAACAATAGGATTATTTATGACAATGCAGTCGAAAACGTTTAGCGAACGGTTGCATGATATGACGGAATTTAAAAGGAACACCAGAAACATAATGGACATTATTAAACATAATGCTTATGATGCGGAAAAATACTAGTTTTTAGCTAACTGAAAGCAAAGAAACAGACGGCTAACAAAAGACGTAAGACTGTACAATAAGAAACGCGCACTAAGGATTGGTGGATTACTCGTGATCTGTACACCGTAACCAACGAGGGGAGTAATTAGGATAATTTTCTTCCCAATATTATAGTAAAATCTCTTCGAGATTTTTTCATAAATTTAATGGTTGAAGATATAACATATTGTTCAAAAATAGCATTATTTCTTGTATATCATTAACTGTTAATAATCTACCATAAGATCACATTTCCCGGATATCGGCGCTTGTGTAAATGGCTCTTAGAAAGGCAATACCAGGCTGGGTAAGATTAAGTAAAAATAGACTCCAACATAGCAATAATGTTGTTGCTTAAAATTAAGGACGTGATGTAATTTTCTGACTCTAAACGTAGAAATTAAATTTCATGTGGGGGCGGGGGCACCACGTAATTGTTCATCAAGAATAATGCCAATATATTTAACTTGAGATAGGTAGAAAATAAAAATGGCGTACATAGTGACACATCCATAGATATTTCTTCTGTGCGTGAAAGTAACTGCTTCGGTTTTTGTAATATGTCAGTAACTTCTGGATACCATTTGTAAGCTGTCCGAAAATTAATATATTTCCTAAATATATCTTCCCCTAAAACTGAAAAATTCTAGACATCCATTCACATTTCAAGAGTGCGATTAGAAATTGTTAAAGATATTCTATAAATATTCTTACGAAGTATTAATCATAAGAAAAACTATAATAAATAATAAACTGAAAAACGAGAAAACCCACTTAGTAGTGACCACACTTCTCCCATACTGAAAAAAGGCTCGCTACCTTGTTTTTCTTTACAGTACAACGCACACATTCTGTTCCAGTTACATCCCCAGTTATGAAGAACTAGCTTTCCGTCATCACATATTTTCAAATAAACTCCATTTTACTTCAGTATATATTACAGCTTTTACTATATAAGCTAACGCGTTTTAGGTTTTTGAACATACAAAAATAATGGAGTTATATTAGTTTCCAATAGTTTCCAATGTGTAGCAGTACTACATTTTAACGCATTCTCAAAATATAAATAAACATTAGCTTTCATTGTAATATTATATACATTTCATAAATAATATTTGGACTTTTAACACACGCTTTAACGGCATATAAGGCTAGGAATGTCATTTTAGAAGCCTCTTGCAAACGTTTCAAGAAATATAGTAAAAGGTATGTATGTAAAAATACGATGGCTTTGCTCTTTGCGAACTAGCAACCTTTAATTAATTCTATGCAATTCAGGATCTTCCCCTACACCAGTACCTTCTGAAACATTCGCGCCTATTACATAACCTCCTCATATAAATGCTGCGTCATAATTTTTCCTATACAGATGCCTTCTCGCCTTCGTCCTGCTAACGGCTTCGCTATGCTCCTCTTTCTTTGCTAGAACGTTATGACGTATTAAAGTTTAAAGTCAGTCGTATCTAGTAGTTCAATTACTGAATAAGTTATTTTATTAACTTCATCTGGAATCATCTGCTCTAAATTAAAATAAAGATATGCTATTAAAAGTGAAAGTCCTGAGTCGTACTTTTTCTCCGTGGTTCAATCATCCCAGCTTCGTCAACCATCTGCCAAAACGTGTAATGGAATAGCCTCACCATTCACCCACGACGTATTGGAATAGCTGATATATTACAGTTATTAATTAGTCGGCAGGATTTATCCTCTACGGGGGAAAAAAGCGCCTGGATTGGTAAAATCCTAGGAGAGCCCACACCCTTGGCGACAAACTGAAAAAAATGCGCCAAGGAACAACGAAATGGCGCCAAGCGAAAACGACAGTGGCGGCAAATGAATACAGTAGGATAAGGTGAGTGCGTAATGAAAATATGTGTAAACATTACAGAAATTAATGAAATATATTTAAGATAAAAAATAGCACTTACAATGGCGGCAAGTAAATATAGCGGGATACGGTGGATGCGTAATGAAAATATATGTAAACATTACAGAAATTAATCAAATATATTTAAAATAAAAAATCACAACATAATCATTCATACATCTTCTAAACCACATTTTAGTTACACGCAAAAAATCATACATACTTAACTTACTTTTGAAAAAGCACGAATTCTTTCTTATACTTCTACAAACATCATGCGCATTCACACCTTTTTTCCGACATCTCCATTTAAATCCATCCAAAACAACCCTCTTTCGTTCGTATAATCCCAATC
>KK117553.1:1916-43150 GCA_000611955.2 Stegodyphus mimosarum | reverse complement strand
ATTATTTTTTTTATCAAGTGCTTCTATGGTTATTTTAATGTTGAAATTGATTGGTTTGCGAAATTTTAAAATTAAAATTTTTTTTATTGGAATGCTAACACGCTCAAAAACGGCAAAAATGGCAAATGATCAGCAAGAATCCGTAGCTATTGTGGATACAGCAAAATTTCAATTCCCTATTTTTGACGGCACAAGTACAAATTTTCCAATGGACAAATATCTTCTATTGTTTGAAGAGAAATCTGCTGCAAAGAACATTCCAGAAAAGGAAAAGAAATTTGTTTCCTCAGAGTGTATTAAAGGAGAGGCTTTAGCCCTCTATTTACGTGATTGTTTAGATAAAGACTGGAACAACATAAAGGATATTTTCGAGATATAGTTCACAACATCGGAATCTGTTACTTTTAGTGATTTTGTGTCTTTAAAATACGAGAAATTTAATATTATTGATGCTTATTTTCGTAATAAGTTGAAATTAGGAACCAGCTTGAAACTAACAGAATCCACAATGGTGAAAGCACTTACGGAAGGACTTCCTGAGTCGCAAAGAATGCTGCTAACAGTGCAAAAAATAGATACACCGAAAGACTGGATTATTCTTCCTAGGAAACTGTTTCCAGTTCAGATGCCGTTGGATCGCCTAGGAAATAGTAATTACCAATTTTTTTCTCCAAGGCAAACTGTTCCGAGGTGCTATTATCCCAAAACAGTGCAACCCATTCATTATCAGAGTTTTAGTAGTGTGAGACCTTTTAATTATCAAGAAGTGCCATACCGATCTCTTCAGTATCCGTATAGGCCAATTCGACATCCACAATTACCTGCTATTAATTATAACACGGTTTCTGAAAGAGAAGTTAAAAAATTATATTACTTTAAAGTGAATGTCCAAACTGGACAGGAAAAAATTTCCAGTATTATTGATACGGGATCGCAAATTAACGTTTTACCGTTAAAAATTTTTAACAAAATTGGTGATAAATTTAGAGAAATTTCAGTGAAATCCCATGATAAAATATTTTCAATATCTATCCAAGTTCATATAGAAAAAATAGTCAAAGTAAAGTGTAAAGTAGGTAAAATAGAAAATAATGTGATATTTTATGTAGTAGATTCAAATTTGCATTATTTATTGCTTTCATCACCATGTGTTTCATTATTTAAATTATAATTGAATTTTCATAATTATGAAGTGTATCAGCTTGGAAAACGGGTAAGTAAAAATGTTAAAGTAGACAAGTTTTTCCAAAATAATTATGTAAGTAAAAATGATATCAGTGCTAAACAATCTAGTAAATATTTTGATAATAGGGGAAATTTTGTATGTAAAAATGATGTTAGTACTAAAAATTGTGGTAATCATTTTGAAAATAGTAAAATCTCTGATAGTAAATTACAGAAACTGTTGAATGATTTTAATCATATATTTGCAAAAAGTAAATATGATGTTGGTTGTATAAGGGTTGAACCTCCCAGAGTTATATTAACTTCTGAATTACCAATAGCCTACAGACCATATAGAGCATCTCCTAAAGATAATAGTGAAATTAAAAAACAAATAGATGAATTGTTAAAAGCTGGAATTATTAAACCTTCTTATAGTCCTTATGCTGCTCCTGTAACTTTAGCTTATAAGCGAGATGAGCAGTCCAGAAGCAGATTGTGTATTGATTTCAGGAAGCTTAATTAAATTACTAAAACTGATTCTGAACCTATTCCTAGAATTGATGCTGTATTAGATCAATTAACAAATGCAAAAATCCTTTCTACATTGGATTTGGCATCAGGGTATTGGCATATAAAATTAAATGAAAAGGATGCTGAAAAATTGGCACTTACTACAAATTTTGGACTGTATGAGTCTACTAGATTACCTTTTGGCTGGAAAAATTCCCCAGCTGTTTTCCAACGAGCTCTTAGACAAATTTTAAACAAATATCAGATTCAATTTGCTTTAAATTATTTTGATGATATTATAGTATTCTCTCCAAATTTTGATCAACATTTAAATCATCTTAAAATAATATTTGATATATGTGAGAAAGAGAATATAAAATTAAAACAATCTAAATGTAATTTTGCTAAAGAAAAAACAAATTTTCTAGGATATGAAATTCAAGCAGGTAAATACCAGCCCAGTAATGCAAATATAGAGGTTATTAAGAAATTGCAACCCTCTAAAAATGTCAAAGAATTACAAAGATTTTTAGGAAGTATTAATGTTTATCATAAATTTATTCAAAATTATGCTAAAATTAGAGCCCCATTAACAAATTTAGTTAAGAAAGATACTCCTTATAATTCGACTGATGAATGTCAAAAAGCTTTTCAAAAATTAAAAGACGCATTGATTTCTAGACCTATTTTAACTTTGTTTAATCCTAAATATCCCTGCCATGTATTTGTTGATGCGTCCAAAGAAGCTGTTGGTACTGTTTTAAAACAAGAACATCCTGATGGTAGTTTACATCCAATTGCTTTTCAATCTAGAAAATTAAGATCTTATGAACAAAATTATGCCATTACTGAGCTGGAATGTTTATCTATTATTGGTGCAATTGATAAATTTTATTATTATTTACATGGTAACCATTTTACTGTACATGCTGCTTTAGTTTGGCTTAAAAATATAAAACACCCTACAGGTCGTCTATTTAGGTGGTCTTTAAAATTATCTATGTGTCATTTTGATATAAAATATAAAAAAGGATCTACTAATGTTGAAGCTGACATGCTCTTTAGAAATCCTATGTGTCAACATTTAAGATTGCAAGTTAATTTATTATCATTAGAAGAAATAATAGAATATCAAAATTTAGATAATGTTTGTAATACTAAGTACAAGAAAATGAATGATGTATTAACTATCAAAAAACAGGGATTGTGCAAAATTGTGATACCCATGTCTCTACGTACGAAATTACTTGAAAAGGCCCATATACAATTTGCTCATATTGGTGTATCATCTATGCTAAATTTATTATCTCCACAATATTATTGGCCAGGAATTGTTCAAGATGTTAGAAATTATTGTAAACATTGTGAAGTATGTCACTTTAATAAGAAAAGTAAACAAAAGAAATTTGGTTTAATGCAAAAGTTACCATCAGTTAGTGAACCTTTTGAAATATTATCTATTGATACTGTAGGTGGTTTAAATTATTATAATTCTACTAAAAAGTATATTCACATAATTATTGATCATGCAACTAGATATATCTGGACTTTTGCTTCTAAAAGTGTAACTACAGATACTTATATAAATTGCTTAAAACAAATTTTCCAAATTCAGGTACCTAAAAAGATTTTAAGTGATAGGAATGCTGCTTTTACATCTTCAAAATTTCAGCACTTTTTAAGGAATCATAATGTAAAACAATTACTAACTACTGCAAATGGACCACAAACTATAATGGTGAAATTGAACGTGTTAATCAAACTATTATAACTAGATTAAAATGTAAACTAAATTCTTATCAAGGTGATATAACGTGGACAAAATTATTACCCCAAGTAACTGAAGAATATAATAATACCCCTCATTCTGTAACAAAATTCCCTCCATCATATTTAATGTATGGAAAATTACCTTATGATTCCTTAATTCAAAATCAAGAATTGTATAGAAGAAGCCAGAAAAATAGCTTAAAAGAGATCTGATAAATATCATAATGTAAATAAAGAAAGATATGATATTCATTTTAAACCTAGTAATTTTAAAATTAGTGATTTAGTAATGTATAAAGAATTTCAATATCCTAATACACGTAAATTATCTCCTCCATTCTCAGGACCTTATAAAATTTTAAAACAATATTCTGAAGTTACTTATAAGATTGATAAACCTAATCCTTTAACTAAAAAGAAATCAGGAGTTGTTCATTCAACTAGATTAAGACCTTTTAATCCAGCAAGTGAGTTTAAGTTAACTGCCAGAAATAGTAGAATTCCTATCTCTGTTCAAAATTAAAATTAATTTGGTCAAAATTACATTTTCCTGATTGACTTTTAATACCTGATTTAGACTTAAACCCTAACTATGAAAAGTTATTTTCCGGACTATGACAAATTATTCTCCCGATCTTGACCTTTTATATTTTTCACATAATTTAAACTATTTTGTAGCAAAATTTTTCTTCTTATTGTAGGACAATATTTGTTTCTGATTTACAAAAATATAAAAAAGACCTTAACTTGATTATACAAGTTATCTGTCTTATAATTTTGATTTTGTATGATTTTTATTTTTCTATAAACACTTTGAAGTATTGTACAATGCCAAAAACCAGTTACCTTGTATTAGGCAACGGAGGTTTTTCCATATTTGTACCTAGCGCCCCCCAACCATCAGCAAGTAATCACGCTGATCTGTTGGCGAGGACATGCCATAGTTTTAAAGTGAAAGTGTTCATGTTCTAGCTTATAACTGTATTATTTATATTGAATTGTTTTTTGAATAATTATAATATTTTGTATTGAAGTGTAAAATATGTCAATCTTTAATTGAATACGATGAGAAGAACAAATGCATCATATTTGTGGACTATCTGGCATTCAGAGATTTTTACCAGATATTTTCATTCTATTCGAACTCTTTTTATGAAAAGGACTTTAAAAAAAAACAAAATGGACATTTTTGACAAAATTGAGGACTTTTGTAATTATAACTTATTTATCAGTATTCCATATTTATTATCTTATAGTTTTAAAATTAGTCATATATTGTATATTTATTTATAACGCATAGTTTTAATGTTCAGAATTTCATATGTTATACAGTCAAAAATTTTATATCAGAAAGTCAGATTGTATGCGCCCCATGGTACATTAGGAATGCTAAAATTCATGAAGAATTAAAAACTGAACTGGTCAGGTCGTTCTGTGTTCGCCTGGCCAGACGTTTTTTCGTTGGATTATATAATTTAAATAATCCCTCCATCACCTTGTATAGTTATGATATATATGACGATAATAATTTCCATCGCCCCATGGCGATACTCAACGATTGTATGCCATAATCCGATCTCCTCTGTATTTAATGTGCCTCTTTGTATCTGCTGCTCTCTCTCCTGTGTTTCTATAGATGAACTATTGTATTCAATTGTAATGTATTCAATTCTTTTGTAACCTTTATACCTCTATTTTGTCACACCAAAAGTGCGCACTTTTCCTTGCTTAATTCTGTATTTCATTTCAGAACCACCAGCTCGTTCGGCTTTCTACACATTTAATTATAATTACCACTGCTGAGGTAGAGACTTTAATTTGTAAATACTGCATATATCTTCTTTTATTTTTTACTCTAGTGAGCATCTGCTCCATTTAAGATTATCATAAAAAGCTATTATTAATTTAATGTAAGCTATTTTTTGTATACATATTGTTAGAAACCTACTAATGATATTCGATGAGGGGTAGGGCCTTCGGCCCAGGCACCCTAGTGCCAGCACCATGCGACTCTCAGTTTATATCAGAAACTCATGAACTATGATAGGCCATAGTTAAAGCTTGTACGCTGTGTCCTGGATGTTTTCATGTCTTTTCTCATACTTTTGCTTTACTACTGTCCTAATGCTTTTCTCACCTCGGTCCTCTCCTTTTGACGGGGGGGGGAGATGTAAAAATTCGATGGCTTTGCTCTTTGCGAACTAGCAACCTTTAATTAATTCTATGCAATTCAGGATCTTCCCCTAGACCAGTACCTTCTGAAACATTCGCGCCTATTACATAACCTCCTCATATAAATGCTGCGTCATAAGTTTTCCTATACAGATGCCTTCTCGCCTTCGTCCTGCTACCGGCTTCGCTATGCTCCTCTTTCTTTACTAGAACGTTATGACGTATTAAAGTTTAAAGTCAGTCGTATCTAGTAGTTCAATTACTGAATAAGTTATTTTAGTAACTTCATCTGGAATCATCTGCTCTAAATTAAAATAAAGATATGCTATTAAAAGTGAAAGCCCTGAGTCGTATTTTTCTCCGTGGTTCAATCATCCCAACTTCGTCAACCATCTGCCAAAACGTGTAATGGAAAATGGAATAGCCTCACCATTCACCCACGACTTGTTGGAATAGCTGAAATATTACATGTATTTATCACGAAGATGAAAATACGTTCATCATTATGCAATAAGTTCAACACCTTGATACAAGATTGAATTCTATGTAATAGAAATCACTGTCTCTCTTGTGTAACGGATATAACAACTGTGTATACCTAGAACGACAACCACAAAATTTCTCTTTCTTAGGGTCAATAGTTGTTATCTACTTTCTCATGTCAATAACAGCTGTGGAATCAATAACAGTTCCTTGAAGTATATGTAGATGATTTCAAATTTGGATTAAAATAAGAAAACTACTTGACTGATATCTCCTAGGACTACGTTTTACTTGTAGAAATTCATAACCATGATGAACTACAGACATGAACTTCACATCTGCATGATGTGAGGTGATCTGCAGTAACGAACACCATGACTCTTGCTGAAGATTTCCTAATACCATAACTGATGTATCTCTTCCTTGAATGGAATTGTGTAGCGTCTCCAAATTTCACGTTATAATACTTAGATCCGATAAACAACGCATTTTCGCAAACGCTAGACGAGAGTCATAGTAGTTACTCACTTTGTTGGTGGAAGAAGTAAAATAGATTTGTGAAAGTGCATGATATAAATGAATCGAACCCAACTGAAAGGTTGATAACAGAACTTCCGCAAGATTCGAGGTTCCAGCATGACACCTTCATGTTGAGCCTATATCAATTTGCAGATTTCCTTGACTATATAATAAAAGACAGGTTTGTGAGATTTTCTCTACACGTAGGCCCTTCCATCTGTCTCAATCAGCTTAACAATTGAATATGTGCTGTAGTTTCGAATCTTTTATTCGGAATTGATAGTGTTCCTGAGGCCAGATGAGGCACAAAGTTGTAAGTCATGATAGTAGTTGTAAGTCATAAGAAATAGAAGTTTTTCTTATAAACCATCATTTCTTATATATTATAAATTAAGTTTTTCTTATACACCATCATACCACGCTCATTATAATGATAGCAGAAGCTTCCAGATATGAATTCAATGTTATTTTCAAGAATGCGGATATCTGTTGCTTGAAGCGATTGGGAAAAATATTGGTTAGCACGATCATATATAGCCTTTCGATGGTCACTTCAGCCAAGTTTCAGAGCTTTACTAGAATCCGGTAAAAGAGGCAAAGAACGTCTATGTAAAGAAGGAAAGGCTCCATAGACGTAATGTAAACCAGTTTGTCTTCTACGCCGCTAGAAAGAAAAGGGAAAATTCGCCAATGGGATTTGGCGATGGAATCTGTTGGCGAGAATTTCCCCTCTGTAATATACCGGAGATGGCCGAAATTTTCATCCTCCGCCACGTGTATAGGAAATTGAGGAAATCGGGTTAAGATGAATCGTTCTTTGACCTAGGAAATGATGAAATATTAGGTGAAGTTTCACTTTTACTGGCTGTTGAACTTGCATTATACATATCGCAGTTTGATGCTTGATTTTATATCCGTCAATATGGAGGGGGAAAAATGAAGTCACACAGCTTTAAACTCTTGATAAACATGACCGTCAACCTGTTCTATCTTCGACATCAGCTTCGAGCTTTGGCGCTTTTTGGCGACAGATATTTTCCGCATGCGCAGCTGTTTCCGTTTTCATTCGAAGGAAGCCAATTCTGCTGCTGCGAAGTTTTCCTTCTTCAATATATATTCTTTAAAGGAGGTATGGTTTTGGCGTAGTCAAAAGTTTAAGGATAAAGTGGTAGTTCTCAAAGTGTGGTACACGCTCACTTTGGAATATGCGAGAAGCTTCAATAGTGGTTTAATACTGCTCTTTATCCCATTAAGTTTCAAAATAGAAAGAAATAACTTTTGTCACCATAATAGAATACATAATTCATTTCCATTATTTCTTATTTTCTTCCAAAGAATGATCTATTTTACAGTCATCACTCAGCTGGCTCCAGATACCGTACGTTCGGAAAGAGATGTAATAATCGCCATTTTTGGTTTAAAATACAGATGTTTGGTTACACTGTCTCAAAATAAACTTGTCCATTCCTAGAAAGTTTGCATTTAATATTCTATTTATCCATCTGCAAAGAGTAGAGTTTAACTTAATTTCATTTTATTTTAAAAGAGCGCATTTTATTGAGCCGGTTAGAATGGGTAAATATTACATTATTACGTAAACATGAATCATTAAAAGCACCGAATATAAGACTACGGCCAATTAAAAGAAACAATGTCAAATAATTCCAAGCCTATACACTGCAAATTATTTCTGCTTAAGACTAGTCATCAATAAGAATCCCGATAAGAGGTTAGAAGTATGCTTCCGAATGATGGTATTTGAATATTTTCGTAGGCAGGATTTGTTTAAAATCTTACTCTGTCTCAGTGTAAGTCTGAAAGCATAACCTATGTGGAATTCAGTAAAGGATAAAAAGGTATTTTCGAAAGAAAGATCAAAACTCGAAAATTATACGGATTAAGAAAGAGAAAAAATTTGATAAATAAAATATTTCTTTTTTTTTCTCCCAAAACAAAATTGAAAATTTCATTTAGAATATGTTAAGGAATACCAAGAATTGAAAACAAATTCCGAAAGCCAGCCTTATTTACTGTATATTGTCAAAAACGCCATGTTTAGACATTTTTGGCTTAGGCAGGAACACATCAGGCCGAAAACAATGTCTTTCAATCGTAATTGACAGACATTCCAGTGATACTTCAACTAGCAGCAGAACGTGACCTGAAAAATCTGCATATTAAAACAGATAACTAGATTTTTCTATAGGCAATTAACAATCCAGCGAGTTCATCCAGCATTATAAATCAAGCCAACTCGATTTCAAATTCATGACACGATATGAAAATTGAAATATCATGGACAAAAGCCACAATGGACGTCAAAGGAGCGAAAAAAAAGCCTATGCATTGGCAAAAACAACAGTGGTTAATTAAGGAAGTTAATTTGTTTATATATCATGAAATCGTCGATATTTAGAAACTTGGATTAAAACAAAAAGCCTTAATAAGCTAAACTTATGAAGGGACCGTGCACTAGAAGGAAGTAGAATGAACTTGAGACGAGATTGCTTTCAAAAAAATACTTTATGAAGAGTTTCATTCATTGTGCTTTCAATTACTGGATTATTATTTTGGCAAGTTTTGGTTTTGGACTTGACCTACTCAAAATTACTTTATAAATATGTCGATTATTCCGCAATCTTTTTGAATTTATTTCTGATTTTGATGCAATAATTACGCAATTTCTTGCACTGCATACTTCGGTGTGTGTGTTTCATATTTATATGTATGGGTTAGATTGATAAAGACATTAATTACTCTTACTGCTTTTCTAAGACTGTTCTCAAACTTTAATATGTGTTTTTTTCGGTTCAGAAACTCTCTGATTTACTTAATTACACCTTTCGATGCGTCAACTCCTTGATGACGATGCGGCGAAAGACGTGAATTTCATTTTCTGTTTTGCCGTTTTCTTGCAGTTTGCTCACCTGCCACTGTGCTTCTCGGTTTTTGATGTTTCACAGTGATTTATTCGGAACTGAACATGTGATGAATTTCTAAATTTTTTGTACATTATATAGATCAATATATATGTATGTATGTACATATATAATTCATAATAATTTATGATAAGAAGACTTTCCATATACCATTTCCAAGAAACAGAAATTCAATTAAAACCATGAAAGGAAAGCATTTTTAGTCAGAAGTTTTATTAGTATTTTAAAGAAAGTTTTCTTATAAATTATTATGAATCATAGATTTATTACTATGCAGCCTTATCGCAAGTCATAGGCTTTTTAATTTGCTTTTAATTACTTTTATTTTGAATATGTATATATATATATATATATATATATATACGTATGTATATTATGTATATATATATATATATATATATACGTATGTATATTTCTCTAACTATGTATAGGTAATTGGCAGATAACTATATTTTAGTATTTTCATTTACAGAATGCAAATGTGGCGAATACTCTAACTGTACCTTTAGTGTTTATGGCGAAAATTTCTGCATTTGTAAAGAAGGGTATGTACAAGAAAATGGCAAATGCGAAAGTAAGTTATATTGTATACAATCACTGAATATCCGTCATTAATATTTAGAGATAAAAGTCAATATTAATCTAATCCTTCATGAAAATCTAAAGCGATGTTTGTCCGTCAGTGAATAGTAAGAACATACTGCAAAGGAGCTAATTTCGTTTAGCTTGTAACGTTCTACTCTCCTTCTGTTGTGTAGAATCTTGAGAAATAGTGATTGCACTGACGAAGGGTTAAAACTGCCCTTTATTAAACTCTTTAAGTTATTTACAATGCGTCAACTTCACGCTAACGTACTACGCCTCAACCTGGGTGGTATCTGAAACAGTAGAATCCAACTTAAAATAAGAGATATTCACAAATAGTAGAATTACCATACAGGACTCATATAATCCTGTAGCCTATAGCTCGCAAGTGAGTCTAGTGGCAGCAAAATAATAGCGCTTTAGCGGCGTCAAAACCAGCAGTAAGTGCTACTGTTTGCGTATAAGCACTCCCGGCAATTTCCAGAACTCTCTCTTCCTCTACTGGAAAGTCAATATTTAACTTATTCTTCTACTAGTAGAATTTGCATTTCTTACCGCGCTACCAAATTTAAATATCCTCGCACTGACAATTAAAGGAACGAAGGCTTATAGGAAAGTAACTTAAAATTAACTGGTTATTTAAAATAAATAAAATCTCTACAAGTTAAATTATATTTTGTTATTCAAATGAGACAGGGAATGAATTACTTGAAACCCATGATTATGTCTTCATTAAACCGAGTCGTTAAATTGAAGATAAGAAAATAAACATATTAAATTACATCTAAATGGGAAAACTACAGACTGTCTATTTTATGGAATTTTCAGAAAAGGAAATCATTTTGCAACTTTTTTTATCTAAACGAAACTGTAGAAATAATCAAAATTGACTTTACACAGTTAAACATGCCTTATGAAAGAAGTATGATAACAATTTTGTATTGGAATTTTTATCACGCTTTCGGAGTTATCTAATCTCTATTTCGTTCTTTATTAAGAGCGAATATTACTATCTTGTGACCCCTGAACGATGAAGAACATCTACAAAAGTCATAGATAGTACTTCTACCTCAATTTCAGGATCATTTAATTAACACGTCCTCTAGGAAATACATAAGAGTTGTCTATAAAAGAACATTAAATTTAAATTGAATTTTATTTAAAATTTTAAATTTAAATTACCATAAATTTCTTTCAGATGTTCGTTCTAAAGTTACTTTCATTAAGATTGTATTATATTCCCGAAGACCAAGCTTAATGTTGATTGATGCATCATTTTAAATATTGATAAAGTTTGATTCATTCTTTGACAGTAGCTTTTTCACAGTTGTGTGTAATTGCACTTGGTTATACTATAAATCTTTTTAGACATTTACTTGGAATATTTCTAGAGCTCTAGAACAGCTCGTGAAATGATTAAAAATCTTGCTCCTGTGTATGTCTCAAACGTAACTAATAATATCTAACTAATAAATAAATAAAAAAATATTTAATAATAATAAAATCTGAACGCTTTCAGGTCTTACATTATGCCCAAAGGGGCATTTTTTATCGTTTTGTATGTTACATTTATTTATTAAATATCATGTTCTTCGCACTTAAATCATAAAATTCAATTTAACAGCAATACCTCAAAATAACTTTAAAATGAGCATATCTTTAGAACTTTCGATACACAGTCTCGCGCGCTGGAGAAAAAAATGTTTTTTCTCTACAACGTTGCCATTGCTTGCTCTGAAATCCTTGAGTTTCTTAATCGAGAATTGGTTAAAGTTTTACAAAATATGAAATTGATAATAAAACGAATTCTAGATTTCAAATTTGGGCTTCCAGATGCCCCTATTCGCAGGAGTATTACGTTATGCAAATTTTGGTGGATCTAGGTACCGTAGTTTTATCACAATGCGAGAAACATGCATATATTTATGCAGATTTTTCCTTATTTAGTTTTAAAAATATAATACAGGACTGTAATATTTGGTGGCAACAGTTTGAAAAGTGAATCAACTCAGAAAGTGAATCAACGCAAAATGCCAAAACGAAATTAACAGCCCTTCTGAACTAACGCTTATTGGACTAATAAACACATAATTAAATAAAACATTGTATTAAATAAATGAAACATGTAAATAATAATGAATTAAGTAAAACATGTAAAACCTAATTAAATAAAACATGTTAAAATATTTTCTTACAAATCGTAAAAGTTCGAAAATTAAGCGAGGTAAGAAAAAGATAAAATTTCATAAATTTCTTCTGTAAAAATAAAAATCCTTGAAACATCATTTAAAATGTGTTAGGCATTATGAAGAATTTATATTAAATATAAAAAAGTATGTTAAGAAATATAAGCAATTCAGAAAGACAGCTTATTTCTAGTATGGTACCAAAAAAGTGACGTTTAAGCACTTTTGGCTTTGCTTTTAACTCATGGAAACAGAAAACAACGTGGTTCACTCGGAATTGACAAAGAACTAGAGCGCTATCCCCACTGTGCACAATTATGTGTTTATTAGGGTATTATGGCAACGTCTAGGATGCAATTCATACTACCGTCACGAGCCCGCAACCACAGTCGCAGGTCCAACACAAAAAGGGGGAGCAAAAAACACAAAAAAGGGGAGCAACATAAAAAAAGGGAGCAAAGGACTTGCCCGAAGAGAAGTCGCCGAAGAGAACAACAATCAGTAATCAGTTGCAAGGCTGTAGCGAGTTTTTAATTTATTATCTGTCTAAGACCATAAATTGCCATCAGACTAATTGTAAATTTTTTATAGGAATGCATCAAGATTTGTTTCGAGGTTCCAATTGCCATATACAGGGCATTAGCGTCACTTAGTGACGAGCCACCAATTGATAACCTACAAACGCGACGGATGCGGAACCGGTAGAACGGGAACCCACCGGGTGCTCCTGCACAGGAAAGCCCTCAGGGCCAACTGCACCCGTAAGTGGTCAAAAAGTCACCACTTGTGACAGATCACAGAGTGTAAGCCACCAAGTGAAACTTATATCCGCTCAGACAATGGGACTCTACGTTATATATTCGGTCCACCCGCGTCATCATTGCGGAATTACTTTCCTCAGACGTTGGGCATTTGATCAGTAATCAGAAGGCCCGATGTCATAATCGGAAACTCGGAATTGACAGTCATTCTAGCGGCACTGCGATTAGCTGCAGAACATGATTTAGAAAATCAGCATCTGAAAAGAGATAGCCAGTCTGTTCTATTATCAATTAACGACCCGGCGAACTTATCGTGCATTTTAAATGACATCAACACGATTTCAAAATCATGACAAGATATGAAAATTGAAATCTCATGGATCAAGGGTCTCACTAAGTATCAAAGCAAACATTAACATTGGGAAAAAGAACAATGATTAATCAAGGAAATGAATTCATTGATATATTTCGGATTTGTTCGTATTTAAAATTTCGACTGAAATAGAAAGGCTTAAGAAGGGAGGATTATGAAACGACAATGCTCTAGAAGGAAGGAGAACTCACGAATTCCTTCTAAAACTAAACGATGATCATAGCAGCACCAACCGTCATCTCTGCCAGCACTTACCTGGCCCTGGTCCTTTTCTGACAAGCTTTCATGAGAGAAATATTTCTTCTATATATGTCTGTGTATGCAGAAAAGTGGTGATGCAGACATATATCGTAGCTTTTAATGACCTAACAACATGACTTCGTACAAGGAAGTAAAAATGAAGATTTAATCTACCTTTGCCTGTAATTTCCTATTCATTATACTTCTACGACATGAAAATTCTCACTGGTCATTGCTTCATCGATATGCTTTAACCATCAGCCATGACAGATATTGAAAGCTGTTAAGAGTTCAGCGTTCGTTTGCACATTTAAAAATCATTACAAAGCATTTTAATTTTCTTCTTCTACAAATTTTTTTCATTACGCAATTTGATTTTTAAAAATATTTGAAATACTTTGCTATTTAATTCTACAAAAACATACCATTTGTTGAACCAAACAACTGCAACTTATTTCATTCGTTGTACTAAAGCGAATTGATACTGCACTTGAACTCAAATTGCAACCATTTTAAGATTTTTAATCCAATGAAATACTATAATTTTAACTTACTCATTTACATTACTGCATATGTTGTGTTACAATAGGCGAGTTTCCTAGTTATTTTTACTGATTTTAATGAGTTTATAATTCGCAGTTTTCTAAATTTAGTACTTAACACATTTTGGCTTTACTACAATGCGGGACAATATGATTTTTCAATCTCGAAACATTTGTTGCTCTTGTATTATGGATTTGAAAAAGTTACTGCTTAATTTTTATTTTTATTTTATATTTCTTAGATCAAATTTCATTTACTTTTCATATATCTCCGTTTCACGTGTTTTGGATATTCCGTCCGTTGAAATTGTAAAGATATTTATGAAATGTTTCAGCTTTATTGCTTGCTAATTAATGATTTATGCTATTTCTTCACCTGTTCTCTATGTTTTCAAAATTTGCATATAGCTTCGGAACTTCAAATATTGTGTTACAAATTCGCCTTTGATTCTGTTTTTAAGTATTAGATAATTATTTTGGGAAGTTTTGGTTTTGGACTCTACTCAAAAGTATTTTATAAATATATCTATTATTTCTCAGTTTTAGCGAATTTGCCTATATTTTGGTCGCTATAATTATACAGTTTTTTGCATCAGCTCCTTCGACCTGTAATTTTTATATTTATATAAAGGGTTACATAGATTACTTTTATTGTTTTTCCGAGACTATTTTCAAACTTTAATATGTGTCGTTTTCAGTTCAGAAACAGGTGCGTTCTGTTTATTTACTTTTTTCATTGCACTAACCCCTGGTGACGATAGAGTGAACGATGTGCATTTGATTTTTGGTTTCGACATATTTTGGCTCCCCTGTTTCTTGCAGTTTGCGACTTTGCTTTTGTGTTTTTTTTTTGGCATTTTATTTATTACAAAATAAATATGTGAAGAATTTTAAAGTATTTTTAATTTTATTTTCCTTTATATACATATGTAAAGGAATATAACGTATATAAATTTGTTTTATATACATATGCATATTTCCCCTCCTAATCAGTGCCTAAATAGTCAGATAACTAAAGATATTCATTCTTTGCAGAATGCATTTGTGGTGAAGGTTCTTCTAACTGCACAGTTAATCATTATGGAGAAAAAGTCTGCATTTGTAAAGAAGGGTATACACAAGTAAGAGGGAAATGTCAAAGCAAGTTTTATTGTATGTAATCAATGAATATCCGTCATTGATATTTAGGTATTAAAGGTAATATTAAGGCAATCATTCATAAAAATCTAAGGATATGTTTTTCAGTCAATAATAATAATTACCTACATCAATGGAACTAGTTCTCCTTTATTAATTTGAGAAAGCAATTTCGAATAAAGATTAAAGATGCCCTTTAAAGCAAGTGATAATGTTTTCATTAAACAGAATTGTTAAACTGAAAGCATTAAAATACATATAGGCATGTATAATGGTAATAAAATATGCACATGTACAACGAAGCGTGAAGCATATAGACTAATTTCTTTATGAAAATTTCAGTAAAGTAAACCCTTTTGCAGCTATACAATGAAATTTACTATAATTTATTTTACGTGATTAAATATTGTTTTGAAAAGAAATGTGATAGAAATTTCCGTTTCGAATATTTATCAGGCCTATGGAATAATCTATTCTCTTCTCCATTCATCTTTAGAAAGTGCGGTGTTATCTCTAATAGACAAAGACCATCTGCAAAAGTGGTAGTATATCTTCCTTTCTTTAAGTATCATTTAACCAACCAGACATTTTGACTATAAATAAGATTTTCTACAACAAACATAAATTTTAAGTTGAATTTTACCTAAAATATCAGTTTCAAATTATGAAGATTTCTTTTAGACGTCAGTCCTAGACCTATCATCATAGGTCTATATCCGTGAATGACGGTCTCAGGAACAAAAAGATATAAGACGTAAAGCCTGTTTTAATAGAACGCTTATATCTCAATTACACCCCAAGCTATGCTTTTCGTTTATCTCTTATTTGATAGTTTCGAAGATCATTAAAAAAAGCAAAAATAATTTGAAAATTAGAATCGTGGCTGAGCCATAAAAGTCTCAAAGTTTCTCAAAGATACACAATATTATGAAAACGTTAGAAGTGTGCAAGCACGAATTAGGTTATAACACCGTCAAGTTCTATGCTGAAGCCGATAGCGAGTGAAGAAGGATTTATCAAACAAATATAATAAGAAAGTTTAGCTATAAAAAGGAAACAACGTAGCAAAAGATATATGAAAATGATAAGAAGAAAATAAAATTGGCTGATGCTGTTAGTTTTTAAATAAATCAAAATGTGTCAACTTCTTCTACTGCTACCAGTAATAAACTGTCAAATTTGGCTTTACCTTTACCAGATTATCGTTCAGAGTTACTTCAACGGTGTCTGTAAAAAAAAATCAGTTGTGTACAGGATATTTTGTCAACACCTTCAGAGGTAGTGAATTTGGACATGTCTGCAATTTTGGGACAGATTGTGGTTTATGAAAAGCGTAACACCAACTAATAAAACGAAAAATTTTTATCTTTGTTGCGGACATCGACAAGAATACGCCAATGATTCTTATAGAAGGCTTTAATATCGATGTAAAAGGAAATGAGAAATCTTTCAGTTTTATGAACTAGTTTTATGAACTTCTATTGCTTTAATCTTAACATGCCACCCACCACATATTCGAGTATTTAGGTAATTCATACATAGATCATTCTTTCACAAGAAGCATCAGTTGTGGCCCAATGAATTATGTTTAAGATTTTTTATCACTGACCAATTTTACGTAACGTTTACCTACTTCATGTTGTCTTCAGGAATAATTTTAAGAAATAAATAATTAATAATATTATTATTACTTTATTTTTTTTCAAATTTTCCTAAGCGTTCATTTTTAAAAGTAACAAATAATAAAATAACAAAAAGTAAAAATGATGTAAGATAAAAAAAGAACACTTAATTAATAAAATAAAAATTAAAAAACATTAAAAACCTTAGGAACTAGTCCTAAACGTCTAAACCCAGCAGCCATTTGGAACAAATGTAGCAGACAATTTCCCGTCAATATTTTCTTTTCCTTGCATTATATTCTCTAAGATCGTAAGTTTAATGCTGATTGATATATTATGTAGAAATCTGGGAAACATTCACTCATTCTTTGATAAGAGTTTTTTCACAGTTGTGTATGATTGTTCTTAGTAGTTAATATACAGCTTTTTTTATGCAATTGCTTGGAATGTTTGAAGAGTCCTACAAATTGAACTCTAGTTCAGTTCTTAGATCTTATATACAATACTATCTATCGTCTGCTTAGAGTTACTCTTTTAATTTTTCTCGCCTTCTCTAAAATTTTTTGTAAATTAACAACTATATCCTTTTTACAGAGAGAAAAATAGAAAGAAAAATAGAAGTTTGAAATTTTTCTGTTCAATAAAGAACTTGCATTTACTGTTTAAACTTAATTTTTGCTTGAAGTAATTAACAATAAATATTGCATTTAATTTTAGTAATTCCGTTTATTTAAAAGTGTGTCCTAATATCTCTCTAATCTAAAATTTTAAGTTGGAATGCTTCCGACCTGACTACATTGTAGTTTGCAATGAGTGTTTTTCTAAACATGAATTTCATTAATTAGTAATAATAAATATAAAACGAGATGAATATGCCTCGTTCATTCTATATTTGATATATCATAGCCAATACTTGTCTAACATCAAGGTCAACTGTAGCCTTCAAAACGGCATTACATTTACTTTATGAATTTTTTCGAGTCAAATAACAGGGATGCAGTAAGCAACTTAAACTCGCACAGAGAAAAATAATGGGCATTTTAAGGTTCGACTGTGTAGAACAATTTTGATTTCTTAAAATTTAACTAGATATTTAAATTTATAATCCAAATGTTAATGATTGAAAACTGTTTGGATTCTTATGCTGATAAACATCGGAGGCAGAAAAACCATATACATCATAATACTCGTTTCAAATGCATCCTTAGAAGTTTACGCTGTGGCAGCCACGAGGCCGTGGTGATTTATTGCTTGCAGCTGACTTGTTACCGTGATTGAGTCCGAGTGATGATGTAGTTGATAGTTGCGTTGGTGGGCTGCGTTTGTTAGGAGTGGCCAGTTGGGCCCTCCAAACATTTGTGGAATGAGGCGCCGTCAGTGGCGCGAGGAGCGTATTACATCAGTTTTTCCCAGATGGGGTGAGTAGGGGATGTAAGTGTTCCTATCACGTCTAGGTCACCACGTCCAAGCCGCCGCCGCACTACTGATCCGGATATGATGCAGTACGACGGATACTACAACCACCTTGCCGAAACCTTCTAAAGAGCATAAAAGTGATGCAAATCTTTTCAAATTAACCTCTGATATAAAAGTAGTTTCAGTCTCAATTGGCCGCATGAAACCAGTATTTATGTCTAATACGGGCATGCATACCTGCTCTTCTGATACTCTACAATCTAAAACTCCAAATATTCATCCCACTCATTCTGGGCTGATATGTGAACTTTCCTGATTTTTTTATATAATCATGATGATACGTGTGGGGAAGATTTCGGCGTCCCACACAAAGATAAGAAACTCATGATATGCCTTCCGGCAAAGGTTGCAGTGTCTTGGCTGTTACGAAGTAGGAAACGACAAGCTCTGTTAATAGAGGAGCACTAATTCATTCAGTTATACCTCCACTTGGCATGACAAGAACTTCACGACCCTTATCCAGGCATTTTGCACTGTGTATGTCATCAAAGCCTCTCGATTTGAGAAACGCTGAGGGACCAATGACATGTTGCTCGTCTGATATCGTTCTACCTATAACGAATCAAAGGACGTAAAATACAACAGAAAATTTTAAAACGGGCGTGACTAAATCAGTCTACAAACTGTTTTAGACAAGGCAACAACTCAGAATGCTCTTTAACTCTAGACTAGAGAGACTCTTGTCATTCGCAAGATCCTCTAATAATGAGAACAATTATATAAATCGTTTCTATGGCTTCAGTATACTTATATATTGCTAACAGTATGTTATCATAGATTTATATTAAATGTAGTTTGGTTCTATGTACAGTAGTAATGCACAGCTTTATCAAACGCAACCAACACTAGGTACCACATGGACTAGCGCCATGAACTTGAGACCATCACATGAAAGCAGAGTCCTCTACCGCTAGAGGAAAATAGTTGTTTCGTGTTAAATTCAAGACTTCAAAATCAGAGACAAGTCTGACTGTTCAAAACTTGCGAGCGTTGAATTTCTGCTCAGATGTCACAGATGAGAAAATTTGAGGTGAGCACGTCAACATGTCCACTGGACAGCCGATCAATGGAGGACTGTGCTTTTTACGGATGAGTGTACTTTCAGCCTCCAAACCTAGAGTAGGCGTTATTTGATTTTTAGAGAACATGGAAACCATTACCATCCATCAAACTTCCCTGAAAGAGATGCATACGGAGGAGACTGCCCCAGTTTCGGCTATATCTTTTTAGGTGGACCCACAGATCTCATTGTCTTTCGACGTGTAACCATGAATGCTCAGGCCTGTACAGAATTCAGCGTATAGTGTGGCCACCTGAATCACCTGACCGGAATTCTTTCAAGCATGTTTGAGATGCTATAGGAAGCCGTATAGCTGCCCTCAATCCTCCTCTTCCTAAGATTGAACTTTTGAATTAAATAAATAAAACCTCACAAGTTCTTCATAAAAGATAGGCCTGGAAGGTAGCAAATGACTACGTCACCCTAATCAGCAGCATTCTTAATTCAAATGTTACCACAATTCCACTGTCCTGAAAAATCTAAGGAAGTTTTTCTAGGAGAAGGGAGATTCCAAAGCCCAATCCAGGCTCAAAGTGATAGAACTTTGGTCTAAACTATAGAAATATCTCAGGAATCCATCCACAAATCAGAATCAGGGAAAGACCCTCAAGAAACAAATTCTGAATACGAAACAATAAATACGAACTCAACGTAACATGGTTGTCATTCATCTCCTCACAATTAATCATAGAAACAATAATTCCTCATGGAATGCACCGATACTCAGGAAACAATCTTGTCTTGAAAATTGGCAGATTCGTCGGAAGTGAACTCTTATATAACAGTAGCTTGTAACACTCGCCTTTAGTTCTCCTCTCTTCTTTGTCCTGTCAGTTTTTTTTCTTTTCCCCGCCTTTCTATATCATTCGCATACATTTCATTTCTTATTTCTCCCGCCATAGTGCCACCGAAGCATTCGCCTCTACAACTTTGTCTTTTTTTCTCTTTGGATAAACTTTCTTTATTAACCCTTTTGCCCAATCGTTAATTAGTCTTTTGATGTAAAAATTTCTTTGATGCTAAATAAAGAAATTTTGAGACATTGCATATATTTTGTTCTTTCATCTGATATGTTGCACAATGCAGAGATTATCACAATATCCTTATAAGCGAGAGTTACCCTTTCCAACTTCAGGCTACACCGATCCACCGCATTTTTAAAGTTAGTAAGATCCATATTTTACATTTTTTACTTCATGCTTCTTGTTACATTCCGTATACATCTTATAGCATTTTGTCATCGGGGAATTTTAGTATTTCCAACTGATTTACCGAAAATTACATGACACTTGCTTTAGCGATATTTTACAGCAACAGGAAATATTATCATTAACTGATACAGTTCTATGGCGATGCGTTATTACAAAGTAGCCAGAGCTGTAACGTAGCAAATTCCAGTGAACCTCAAAGAAACGAGACGTAATGTAAAAGTAGTGAATGAAGAATATAGAAAAATATTCGCAATAAATAATTCTTTGAATTGTGTTCCACAAAATGGATGACAAGTAATTTTAACAGCTGTTGCAGTGCAATTAGGCACTTCATTGCCAACTTCCACACAAGGAGAATCTGAAATATCACACTGACGCCTCATTTTAACAGGATTTCGTAGAGAATACTAAGATTGTAAGTTATTGATATTAAGTTTGTAAGCCTCCTTATAAAATGCAGCATCTGCATGAATTTGCATCTATTTTACATCCGGCTACACAACAGGATTTATTTCATGGACAAGAATGAAATTTTAAAGTATGCCCTGATTATAAAAATTTATAACTTTATGCTTTTCTTTGTTGATTGTTTACTGTAAATTCTGTATTATCCGTGATGCAGAATCCGTTAAATATTAGCTGAATTTTCTATAACTCTTATAAATTTAATAACTGTAAAATATTTTAAAAGTCATCAAGGCAAACAAATAAATTGATGAAAATGTTAAGAAGCATCCTCTTGAAATAAGAGTAACATATCAAATTCAAAAGAGACTTGAACACCTATAGCAAATTAACAGGGTTTTGCTAGAGTAAGAAGAAATTGTTGCTACGACTGCGCACGATGAGTTAAATCAAATCATGCCAAATTTTAAAAACTTATATTGGTGTTAATGTCTACAATCACTTACAGAGTAAAATATTCTATTTGAGTTATTCCATTTCCTTTTGATAAATTTTCCTTTTAAAATTTATAAGCAAATAATGTTTTAACCAGCACCCAATAACAACAGCTGAATAACATGCTTTAGGAATGCTAAATATAAACAGCCAAATCAAAAATAATCATATAAATTGTATATTTGCTTTTAAAAGTAAAACATTTAATTATGAGTCAATTATCTAAAAGCATTTAATATAATCGAGTTGAAAAATAAACTCGATAAGGAGAGATGACTAAAACAAATAGGTAAGTATTTCAAATTTATTCAATTTGCTATTTAATTAAAGCACATTATTTTAAATTAAATAATAATTGCTGATATAAACAGTTATACGTAAAATTGGATATCCTAAGAATGCGAAAAAAAAAGAATGCCACTAAAAAAACAAAAAAAGTTAATATGATTATTACTATAAATGTGTCGTTTCTGTTCGGAATTTTATTTTGTGCAAAAATTCTAAATTTAAATGCATATTAATATGATCATTGCTGAACCATTTAGCAATGCATTTTCCTAGGTCCATGCAGTTTGCTACCTTGTCGGAATGATGGTAACTGCAGTGTTGAAATGCGAACTTACAGATGCAGTTGTAAGCCCGGATTTTTTGGAGAAAATTGCGAAAATAGTAAGTAATTCATGAAAATGTTTTCAAAAATAGGCTGAAGGAATTTATTACACATGTTTATATGTATATATGCTCAAAGACAATTCATAGAAATATTTTTAAAATATATTTAACGACCATATTGTTATTGACATGAATGATGAATCTGTAAAAAAATTCATAATAATATTTTATATTTTTTATTTGTGCTTGTTTCTGGAATTATTTGTTTGATACTTATGTAAAAACCCGTCGACTCTTTTTGCCTATTAAAGAAAAGACGCCAGACTACGCGATGTTTCGCCAAAAATGGAAAATCTTCTTCAAACACGCTGCGTTTGGTGCAACCTTGATTACACGTGTTAGTTATTATTCTTGAGTAAATACTCCTTTTTCCCCCCTCTATCACGCATTTACGAAAGGAAATTATTAAAATTTGGAACCTGCTTACTACAGATGAGCATGCTGTTGTAAAGTTCCAAACTTGTGGAATCTTACCTGCCTTAGAAAATGTGTTAATGGCCACGATATGGCGTTTTATTTAAAAACTTAGAAGCAACGGCGTTGCAACATTAAGGCTTGTGCGAAGCGAGTGTCAATTTGAAAGGAAACGTGGTTTGAGGGTTTTGTACTTTGGCGGGATTACGCCATTTCTTGTGGTCGACGTAATTTTCCGTAAGTACCGTTTGTTGTTTAATTGTGAAAGTTTGATTCATGATTTATTACTTTCATGGATCAAACGTTCACACGATTTATTATTTCTGGTAGGTTGTTGTGCTGACACCCTAAATCTTTAAGCCAGTCTGCCAGCCGCTTTATCCCTTGAGTTACATTTGTT
Source organism: Stegodyphus mimosarum (assembly GCA_000611955.2). Lineage (NCBI taxonomy): Eukaryota > Metazoa > Arthropoda > Arachnida > Araneae > Eresidae > Stegodyphus > Stegodyphus mimosarum. The sequence continues at coordinate 20,011 of KK117553.1, read as the reverse complement.
GCTGCAATGTACTCGTTTCCATTGGAGATAATGCTACGTAACTTTTCCTTTTGTTACTCCATGAAATGAAGATGTTTTGGATTGCTGGTTATTTGATCTTTCTTCTTCTTTGTGTCTGAATATGCGATTACTATAACTTGCCAAATTTTGTTGAAGACTACCTCAGGTCCCTTGTTGTATGTCAGTATCGAATGATTTTCTTGACATTCCAAGCTGCTGTTCCGGATTTCAGCTTAACGGTATATGATGACTTTCCTAATGACTGAGGCGATATATAGTAATGCCCGTATTGCATACATATGTACTTTCTCCTCTTCTGGCAACTTAGCTTTATCTTCTGATTTGAAGCAGCTTGTTTCCGTGTGCTATTTGGAATTTTTATCTTTCTCCTCCTAAGTTACCTAGGGTTGAGAAAACAATCACGCAACGATTCGCTCGAGTATTCTCGCTGTCTTCAAACACTTAACCTTTTGACGGTCATCAACGAACTCAGCCTGCATTGGAAATTTACCACTGACAGCTATCGCACGTGTTTGGGAAGAAAGAATTGCTTACTGTGGCAAACGCCAAACGGTTAACATACGATTAGTCCAAGCGCTACAAATTAATACCTGCGTTTTTCACTACAAAGCATATTTTTCTTCCTCCCATCAAAGCGACCGCTAAAATTTTGTGCTAATAAATAAGTAACAGGAGCAATTTTTCCCTTCAGGGAATTTTATCGAAAAATAAAACTGCCCTTCTCTTCTTTGCGTGCTATGCTTTGGCAGTTATTTGGGTTGCTACAGCGCAGGTTTGCGGTTTAACACAATGGCTTTTTATTTCATAGAGAATGCGGCGTTAGACAGAGAAATTAACCACATTTGAAACAGACGACAAAATTTTTTATATTTGTTTTTACTGTGATTGGTTACCAGAGCAGAACGAAATTTATTTCGTTAAGATACTATTTAAGGGGTCAAAGTGTAAATGTTTTAACTACTTTTATGATTTTATACATTTTTTAACTTATGGCACAATTTCCAATTTAAGTCTTTCGACCTTTATGCGAAGACTGTAACTGACTTCGTCTACACCTTTGATTTACAGCTTCTCTTTTAGATATTTGTTCCACTTGCATCTTATTCCTTTATGCTTCATATGTATGCCAACTACATAAAGGATTATGAAGCTGCATTTGCATTACTGAATTCAAAAGCTGAAATAATAATAATCTAAATCTTAATAATTAAATAATCTAATCTTAGTCTTTAAGATTTCCTTGTATCTTAATTAAATGTTTCCGAAGAGATCTTATTCATTTTTATGGTATATCTGAAATATTTTCAGATGTGTTTAAGGCAGTAAAATGTGTTATTTTCGATCTATAAAACAAATCAAAGTAACAATACAAATCAAACATCAAATTAAAAAATCACTAATTATTGAAATTGTTTAAATTTAGTTACTCTAAACTAATTAATTAACTAATTAAGAAAATATTACTACAATGCAAAGTAAAAGAAACAACTGTTTATCATTATTGTGATTTACATGATTACTTTATGAATTATGTGCAACAGAAATCAAGAAGACCTAGCCTTTATATGGATCACTTTATTTTGTACTGTTTTAACAATTTTTGCATTTTAATGTCGAAATTTATCTGTAAAACAGGAAAAACAAAATTACATCTTTGCCTTCATTCTTTTACATTTTTTGTTTTATACATACATTACAAGCATTAGCCTCATAAGTAATAGTTTAACATTATTTTCACAAAGAAATGTAATATGAAGAATGTTTCCCGTTCAGAGGAACGCGTTAAATTTTGCCTTTCTGTTCTCCTTTTCGGTACGTTCACGTATAAAGCTGAAAAATAAACTTTGACACAAAAGACACATTTGAAATTGCTTATTTTTGAATCAAACCAATCGTGTTGCTTCGAAGTACGTATTTATGCCAGCATAACATCTATTCCGAGAACATAAAAGCTCACAGAATTCCACTGAGTTGATATGCATACATAACGCATGTACAAATTAGGAATTCTTATTTTTGTTTCAATTTCCCGCAAAAATCTTCGTGTTGTTTGTTCTCTGGATTGTGTACTTAAGAAATTAAAATTCACACATGCATTTAATATTTGCGGCTGTGAGTGAAGTCAAGGCTAGTCAAACACAGCTTAAGGACTAAAGGGAGCAGAATATTCACGAAAGCTTCATCTAAACACTCCAGAATTGCATTTCAAGCATGGGATTATTAAATAATCTTTCTTGAAAGGTTATTAGAAGATGAGAAGTTCTATAGTCCTTTATTTACCATTGGTTATGAGGAGAAATAGTTATGTTACCATTAGTCATTAGCCTTTTGAGCAACCGCTTGTAATCCAGTAAGTAAAGCTTATGGTCATAAAAGGCTGTTACTTTCTTAGGTCATTGCAGCATTTTCATGTCTTCATAAGCTTCCAGAACTAAACTGGGTATCAAGAATAGGCTTAAATGCTTCGTACGATTAGAAAAAGAGAAATGATTTCGGATGAAAACTGTGTCTTGAAATGAAAATGTAGAAAGCATTGATATGAAAGTTAGGCATGTTTATAGTAGTTTCGGACTTTAAGATTTTAAATTTGGAAACTAGTATATACATCACAACCAAAGAGCACATGATATGTGAATAAACATAATTTGACAAAATTTTCATAAAAGAACTAAAGTAAAGGGAAGCTATTTTGACATCTCTAGGAAAGTTACAGGAATCTTATGTTAAGAAAAAAAAATGAAAAGAACAATACTATTGTTGAACAAAAATAGGATTAAACAGTTTAAAAATCCTACAGAATTAAAAAGAATAATAGAATCTACGTCTGGCTATGGGAAACAGTAAATGTTGAAAAGCTGCAGTGTGAAGTTATTTTGTCTAGTTGGCTGAGGCTTGTTATGCATTTTATAAAATTATTGAATCACTGTGGCCAAAATTGTTCGGATGAAGCTTTTAGAAACGATATAATTGGGATCGGCAATATTTCCACGCTCACGAAGATTATCTGAGCTTAATCCAAAGCCATGAAGGTACTTCTTGAAAGGGCCATGTCCTGTGGCAAACCAGATAACTGAGGAAGAGATTGATTACAATTGCGATAAAACTTTAGGAACAAATTTATATGTTCTTCGACCGGTTGTACCAGAAATCCATTCTTGTTGCCACTTTGTCAAACGCCCCTGCATACTTCCCCGCGCCAAAACTGCAAGGAGAGAACATTCATTATTTGCCATTGAAATTAGAGCAATTTATTAATGTTTGTCAGTATAGTAGCTGCGAGGTGACAGAAGTGTTTTAAATGACGAAAACATCCATATTAGGGAAATGTAAAATTATGAAAAAAAATGTATTTTCGACAAAAGGAAGAAAATTAATTTTAAATGCTGTCTTCCGGTTCATATACCTATATTTTGGAAAGCTTTGTACTCGTAACGAAAAATTAAATTTAGAAAAGTTTGAAACCCCTACGAAAAACATTTCCCGGGATATTTCATTTCAAACATGCAATTTTTTATGTCATTTTCAAGTTGCCTTGAGAAATCGGTTGATTAAAAATAATTCGAGGAAATAATTCTAAATGAAGGACGGCAAAAAATGTGCATAATTTGACAGGCTAGGAAATCATATCGTGTCTGCATCAGATTTTGTTTTCACCTCTAACGGAAAAATTCCCTTTTGCTACATAAACTAACAAGAAACACTGAATTTATACGGTTTATTTAGATAATAGATGTGCGTATCTCTCATTCTGCTGTTACGCTCTCATTTTCCCATTGAGACTCTTAATGTGGTTTTTAGACAATTACATATAGTGACGTACTACAAATACAATTGTTTAATGTGTGGAATATGTGTCAAACGCACTGTAAAAAATTTTATATTTGAATCTGAAGTTCAACTATTTCATGCGTTTTCTAACAATACCAAATTTTGACCCACAGAAAACCGGAAAGAATTAGCTCTCGTTCTCATTCTTCAAGAAGCTGTCCTAATTGTAACAATAGCTGTGTTAATAAGTTTTTGCTATGTTCACTACAGGAAGTAAGTGCAAACTTTGTAACATTTTTCGATCCCTTTATAAATTACTGTCCGTTTCAGTGTGGGTTTAAAGCGACTTAAAGTAAATTTTTCGAAACTATAAGAATTTTATTAAATGATATGTAATCAAATCTCAGTATAGAGAACCGCCTTATAACAAATCCCCGTGTGTAGCGAAGGAACATTTAAGCTTTGTCAAATTTCCTACATCCTTAATGTTATTTTGCATGACTATAGCAAACATCCAAATGTAAACAAAATCCAATCGGATATAACAAACGTTTTAGATATATTCGATTGAAACATGTGTTTCTAGCCGAAATGAACATTAACTCGATTGGGCTATTAGCCCTGAAACGAGATTTTGTTAAATTATAAAATGTTATAATAATTTGTAAAATATAATAATTTGTTAGATTGTAATAATTACAAAAGAGATTATAATATGTGCCTTCCAGCAGCTTCGTCCAGCCCTATCGATTTATAAGAAAAACTTTGTTTTTCAAGCTTCTACTAAAATTTTATATTTTAGAAATGTAAAACCTGCAAGAAAAATCTCTCAAAACTATATTAGCAACTGTTTACTTTTATTAGTGTTATTAACATGAAATGTATGTAAATGTAAGAAAAATACGTCAGGAGCTCTTATACAGCAGACATAACACTTTCGTATTTATCTACGTTATCCAACTCCAACATTTATCATCAATATGCCCAAACATTTATAATCAGTATTTATCATCAATAAGTGACGCTTTCATTCTTTATAGAATGAGGTCTTTAAAATTTGTTCTGTTTAGCAAATTGCATTTCTCGAAAAAATTACCATCCATGACTAATTCTATTTTTCAACTTTGAACAGTACATTTCTTCACAATGAGAGTGATTTAATAAGATAACCTACTTAATTCTTACTAATTTGTACGCATGTGTATATGGGCCGTTTGATAATTAAGTGGCTTTTACTCACTGCGATACCAAATACTTTTTATTTCACATATTCTACACAGTTGTCACAGATCCATAGGCACATTAGGTTGTGAATTCCTTTTCTGTAGGACTCTTCGGACTCGCCATGATGCCATGAAGGAGATTCATATTTCACTTTTGCTTCACTTTCACTTCAAAGCATTTCCCGTGATGGGACCTCTTCATTAGAACATACACGTCAAAACTAGAAGCATACTTGCCAACCTACGACACTCAAAAATCGGGAGAAATTTTTTCGAAATAGGGAGATTTATTTTCAACGACAAAAGGATTTTTAAATGATAAAAATACATTTTTTAATAATGAATTGACTTCAAATCGTTACTAATTAATATCTGAAAGTTCAGTTACTAATTCTTAAATGCAAACAGTACATTTTGCATTAATAACTTTTTGCTCTTTTGTTTCCATAGAAAAAAGTAACTTTTGTTTTTTTTTCAATAGAACTCATATTATCCTTGTGTTTTTGTGTTCGAACATGTTTGAGAACATCGGCCCTTCCCCCGTGCAATATTGAAAAATCGCAGTGACAAACGATACACATCGCAAATGTATTTTGATCGCAAATGCATTGCGCGTTTCCATGAGGAACTATTAGAAGAAACGTCATCTATGTACGATAAGTACCTGAGTATTTTACCTTTTGCGCACACATAACTAATATGAAATATTATAATTTCTTTTAAACTACTTCTCGAAAGCACGTGCTTTCACAATAACTTTTTGGTCTTTTGTTTCCATAGGAAAAAGTAACTTTTCAATTTTTTTCAATAAAACTCATGTTGTCCTTGTGTTTTTGTGTACGAACATGTTTAAGAACATCGGTCCTTCCACCGTTAGAAATCGAAAAATCGCAGTGACAAACGATACACATCGCACAAGCATTTTGATAGCAAAGCAAATGCATTTCACGTTTCCATGAGGAACTATTAGAAGAAAATTCATCTGTGTGCGATTTTTGAAACGTGCTTGAGTATTTTACCTTTTGTGCAGACATAACTAATACGAAATATCATAATTTCTTGAACTGTTTCTCGAAAACACGTGCGTTCACACTGGTTAGCGACAAGATGAACGAAACAACAACTCTGATCTTGCTTTGTGCTCATTGGCTAAGATGTGCCAGATGACACGCAGTGGCACTCGATGCTCATTGGAAAAATTGAGCGCAACGTTTTTAGACACGAGTTCTCACTCACAAAGCAGAAACGCGCCATAATTTTTCACTGATGAAACTACTTTGGCTTTCTATGTAGTCTGGAGAGAAACCAGATGCTTTCAGATGTCTGGAGAGAAACCAGATGCTTTTTCTTCCTAAATAATTTTTTGGTAATGCAAATAACACAGTATTATGCCAAGCTCCATAAAATTGTGAAAAATTTAAAGAATAAGGGAAAGTCGGGAGAAATATATTGTAAATCGGGTTGGCAGAAGAAGAGTGAGAAATCGAGAGTCTCCCGCCTAAATAGGAACAGTTGGCAACTCTTTAAAAGGAAATAATAGGTGATAGCGTAGAACATTCAAGCCGAATGGTCAAATTCTTCTTACAGTGATATTTTGATAAACTGCTAACGAGACCTTGCAAAAGAACAATGGGTTCAGGCAACATCTGAGGTGGCTGTCTTACATCTTGTTGTTCGAATGTGCAGTGCTTCTTAGCAGAGACGTAGCTTTCAATGAATCGCTTTTAGGCACTACTCGAAAGGGATGGCCTACGATGATTTAAAAATAATTTAGAAAAATGTGTACAAAAATCCTTTCTAATAAATCTTAAAAGTGAATAAAATCAGCGATGGAGTTATTATCTCTCTGCTCGTTCACGTTGCAGCCTTGAATGCCTACTTGTGAGTAAAAGGGATGATTAAGCTTGTGCATATGCACAAATCAATAAACACGGATTGCGTTCGTTGATATAATACTCATTTCTACATTCACCGAAAACACTGGATCAATCCACTTACTTATCAAATATCACTTATACTTATTTCGTTTTTATAACTGTTGCCCGTTGGTATGATATGTACAATCAAGATATACTTTATCGTCTTTGATATAATTAATGTGTATAAAAGAGGTATTTTTCATTATCTATTTGATATATTTTATAATACATAATTGATAGGTTTATAAAAACTTTCTTTATTAGCGTAGTTAAGAACAGATGTCCTTATCATTATATATTTGATACCTGACATACACATTAATTGTGATATACGCCCTGTCTAATATCATGTCTGCTAATATACATTAATGTTTCTTAAATGACAATAGTTTCCTGTTTGTAATCTCAATTAGTTTTATCAGGAAAGCTGCATCGTCTGCAATTTAGTCGTTTCGTCAAATAATTCTCTCAAAATTGCTGACATTATGTTTTTTAATAATTGTTGTTTGACTAAATAGCTTTAACTCTTTCACATCCATAGAGAAAACGATCCTTTCCTCTGAAACGCCCATCTAAAAACCAACCATCTGATACGCCCGTATATGCGAATTTTTCTTGGACAAGATATTTTCCCATGCCAAATAGAAAGCTACAGCGTTAAAAATAACCTACTTAAGTGACGCGATTATTTCTCTCCTCAGGATCTTTGTGCTGTTTCAATCACAGTATGCAGTTTTCCCTTAGAACAGGATTGCAGCTCCAAACATCAAAGGCTAAACGTTAACATTATATAAAGGAGAGGGAAGGTGCATTTAAATAACAGAGCTACTTTTAGTTGCTTGAAAAGAATGATTGGGATGACATTTGGCAACTCCCTAAACCAATGAGTCTCATGCAGTAATGTGATGATTGAAAGTAGGTAGCAAAGGAACGCAGGTGTTGGGGTGACGACTGCATGCACGGGCGTTTTGGTCGACTTCGCTGTGAAAGAGTTATTTCATACCTACTTTATGAATGTATTCAACGTTACAAATTTAATAAAAAATTCTTATGGATATTTATATTAATGTTGGCTTTATTTATATTAATGTGCTTTCTATATATTTTCTATTTAAAGTTTGCGGGTAACCCATGAATAAGAAGATAATGAAAATTGATACAGTTTCTTGAAAATAAAAGAAAGCCGAGAATAACGGAAATGAACACTACAGATTATATTTACAAGATGCTTTTCATATTAATGAACATGCTAATTATCATGATTTGCATAATATTTAATTTAAAGTAATAAAACTTTCTGTGCAAGTCAGACGTTCTAATAAAATTTATTGTCTTTATCACATGCTGTCAATATTTATTTTGTTTCTAAAGTATTAGAAGAAAAATCTTAGATTTATATTTCTTTGTTTTACGCATGTTGTTTATGTTGATATTATTTTATAGCTAAAGGCATTACCACAGATTATACAAGCATAATAAGTTATATAGTTTAGTCATGTGATTCTTCCTCAAGCATACCATGTAACAATGTTTTACAAAATAAATTCTTGTTAACTCTACTAAAAATGAGCTAAATCATTTATACATTTATAAAATAAATTTCGCTGAATATGCCAAATTCATTCTGAAAATCTGCAGGATGCCACCAGCAGTGTGAAATTCCTTTGTTATAAAAGTAACATGAACCTTTTCAATACTAGTACATTTGCACCATTTCAATAAGTAGGTTTAAGACTGAGAAGGTTATACTTATGGAAATGTTTTATTTTGTGTGCTCTTTATCCGGAAAGACATAAATTACTTGCAAACAAACATGATTTTAAAATCAGATCTCAAACTTCTTGTGAAAAACTGGAAATTTATATTGTTGCAACTTACAAATATTTATTTCAATAATATTTTGTTTCTTTGCATCTACTCTAATACAATGGCAATCGTTGAAATAATAAGTATTAGAATAACTAAAGTATTACAAATAATTTGAGATTTCTGCAATTTCTCTTCAATTTCGAATTTTATCAAAATCAACCTTATAAATAAAGGGTTAACTTGTGTTCTGTTCATTTATGAACACCCTCGTATATACTGCAAATCGAAAGCTCACTTTTATTTTGCAATTCAAACATGCTCATTATTTTAGTTCTTTTTAAGTCAAATGACTCTAACCTAAAGTTGAAAACTTCAGATCTAAGCACATACGACTTGTGTAAGCTTTTACGGGAACTTCTAGAAAATCTTATATTTTTGCATGCATTTTTAACTGATCATGACATGTTTTGAAAGACTTCCTGATCAGTAATAGCTTTAGCAAAATGCCCGCGCTTATTAATTATTTGTTAATTATTAATGCTTATTTTTAAGTCTACTAGATAACATTTTAAAAGCTGCTTTATATTAGTCGCTCAGGTTAGCGAAACTCTGCGTAGAAGTAGATATTTCATCAAAAATGGATAGTTTGATTTGTTTTATTTGGTTATGGCAAAGCTCTCGAGGGCTATTCGTCTCCTAAAATGGAAATAAAATAAAAGTTTCCTGTTTTGAAATTTTTTTCATCATCTGCAGTAGTAAACTGAGTTTGGAAATTAGGCTGGATTGTTAGCGAATAATTTAACTGTTAATCTCAACAAGAAAATTATGAGTTGATTTTTTAATTTAATTTCTTTCAGCTACGTTATTTAAGTATTCGACATTTCAATTTATATTTTTATCTGATTGCTCGTTTTCTAAAATAGTACTTTATATTTTTCACTTCCAGTGACTTCAATTTCCAGTAATTAATGATTTATTTTAAATATTCGTCTTTTAATGAAGGCAATTTTTCGTCTTTGACTAATAAGAGCACTAAACGTTCTCGAAATGTTCTGTGGCAATACTCGTTGAGTCCGTTTTCTAATTTAGCAATCTGTTTCATAGAAAATGGTCTTCAAACTCATATCCTGTCATTCAACTAATTTCTGCGTTCCATACTCAGTATTAAATATTATGTACTTTTAGTTTAAATATTGTATGACTTCTTAAGCGCTGTAAAAAGTAAGGCATAATTTAACAGTAAAGAAGGTATTCGTAATTTACAATTTGGTTCATTTTTCTGCGTAATCTAAATACATATGAAAGACTGTGGTGTATTTTGTATTCTGATGGAAACATTAGAAAATTAAAACATTCGCTCATTAATTAAAGCTTTCACGTTTTCACACTGCTTTCACGTTTATTTTCGAAACTTATTAATTTTACCGTTAATGCTCAAGTCCGACCGACAATAGCTATCAAAGATACTGTTGGTCGCTTCTCTTTTTGATAAATACTTATTCAATCCAAAATCAACTATTTATAATATGCTAAAGAATTTTAAATACATATCTTTCCTTGCAGAGGGTGACACGTTACATAGTTTCTTTCTGCCTCATTTATAGTCTTTTTACCTTTTTACGTTTTTATACTTTTTTTTTCCATTCTTTGCTAATATGAGTTGCCTTGGGTTACGTGTTTATGAAGGCGCATCCTATGAGTCGTTACTGAAGCCAAAAAGAATAGTCAGTGAAAGACAGAAACTTGTTTACTTGAAAACAATCATTGATGATTACGTAAGTAGTATTACACGACAAGTGTAAAATGTTGCATAACATGGAAGCTAAACTGATAAAGCATCTGTCTTCCTCGTTTATTTCTAAACATTTATCTTTCCAGTTTTGTAATGTAAAAGTTTTTTTTAAGGTTACCTTAAAATAGCTATCAAATAGTTAAGGTTACCTTAAAAAAACGGTAAGTGACTTTTACCATTTAAACTTTGTCTAATAAAATTAACAAACAATAAAAATAAAAATAAAAACCTAAGTTGCACCCAAATTCCTTCACGAATTAAAAACATTCATTTCGAAACAATTACACACAACAGAACAAAATTTACACATGCTGATACAAGATTTAAATATATTGTTATTCTACAAATACAAAAGTTCTGTATGTAAACAGTTTGTCCGTCCTATCATACCACGGTGTTATTCACTTTACGTCGAAATAAGGTATAGAATTATTTGTCAAAATGATTTGTTCTTGTGTTGTGAGGCAGTTAATGTGTGAAAAGCTTTTCACATTTTGAATTCTGTAAGACATGCATAGGTTACAGTTAATACAGTATAAACAGTATGTGCCAATGCAATTGTGTTTTCGATCTCACGAAGGATTATTCGTGCGCTTGATACATTAGACGATCCAGTTGCACCGTGTTTGGCTTTGAGCAATCGAATTATAATTCCTACAAAACATTTCTTTCACGTTATAAATGCTATGTTCTTACAACACATGCAATTAAAACATAACATTTCATAACATAAATGCATATTTCCGTAACTATAAAGACATTGGCAATTCTCGCAGAAAAAAAAAATTACGTACTATTTAAACTACAAAAATTAGATTTCTCATAAAGCACAACAAAAGTATTGTAATGTAAAGCTGATAATTATAAATAATATCTGTAATTCTAAAGTAAAGCTTAGAAATTTTGCAGACGATGTACTGTACATTACACATTTAAAAAAATAACACTTTTTTTCCGAAATTTTTTTAAACGGTATGGACATAATGTTTACAAGACAAATAATTTTACTTTGATGAGCAATGCATATTTGTAATTTATAATGGAATCAATACCTGGAGGACAAAGACAGTAAAATGCCGTGAATATGAGGTTAGTCTACTGTCAAATTTCTCGGGGTTTTATTCTTCTTTTAATTCCACAGTTTTAAATACGTTTTATTTCAGATATCTTTTCGAACTTCCCAGATTTTAACACACTCAGAAGCTTTTTATTTCTTCGATTTTCCGCATGGGAAATATAATTAACAAACGCAATAATATACTCTAAATTCGAAAGAGTCGTATCCGACTCCAAAGAAGTGACATCCCACTACCCGCTAATGCCAAAATGGCACCAACCTCGAAGAAGCGACTTTTCGCTCCAGTAAAAAGCGGTCCCTTCTCACACAAAAAAAAAGGAGTGACCCTTTCTTCGTTCGCTCTTTTCGATAGCGAGATATCGCTAGATATTCGGGTGAAACCACACACATTACAAGGTGTTATAATAGTCTTCTCACTCCTTGATGGTGCGATTTTTATATACTTATTTTATTTTATATGCAGGCTTAAAATTTGTATTTGCTATGTAAAGTTTATGGCTGAGGGAAAGTTTTAAATTTCTGGTTAACATTATCTCTTGAAAAATGTTTTACACCACTTTTTAACATGCTATTGTGATTTTAAATATCTGACATACATGCATTTCTTTTGTTACCTATATGTACTTACAAAAACTTTTATTCCTGATGAAGACGATTATGAATGAAAATAGACCATCACTGAAATAAAAAGCATTGTTTTAGGATAATCATATCTCCATTGTTTGGAGATATAGTTTTCTCTTTTCAAATCTAACGAATATACATATCAAAAAATTACATGCACATTAAAATATTTTATATTGGAAATTCAGTGTCTTGTTACAATATTTAACATTCTAAAATACTTAACACTGTCACTTGTACTTCTGATACGAAATTACTTTGAATTCACAGAATATATTTATTTTACAGAAACATGTTTTTTGCTTTTATCTATGTGTAGTAAGTAATAAAAATTAAGAAAATGAATGCAACTTATATATAAAAATTGGCATAGCAAGACATTCGGACTGAAAACTTGTGTTTTCGAATAAAAAATAAGGTTTTTCAGGTGCTTAAAATTTTGAATAAATATTTCAGACATTTTCAAAATTTGATTTGAGAAATCAAAAATGCTTAGTTTTATAAAACAAACTTAAAAAATCCTTTTAGATGAATCATATATATATATATATATATAGTGATATACATTCTAAATTTTATATAGCTTCATAGCTTTCATTCACAAGATTAAAACATGTAATCAAGTAAATTGTAAGCTAAATTTTCCATTAAATAACCACAATAGTCGGAAAAGTAATTTATTAAAAACAGTTCTTGAAAAGTTTTATAATCATGAAAATTTGAATGTGTTAAAACAGCTGATCATATATATATGTCTTAGTAAACCTGTATTATAATCTGCCAGATTTAACTTCTTATAAATTAATATTTTAATACAATTTGTGAATTGATGTTACTGGTAATTTGTCTACTGGAGCATAATATGCATAAAAAATAGAATATTTTAGTGTACATTGAAATAAAAAGAATGTGAAATTAATTACCTGAAACTTATTCAGCTTTATTTGCAATGTATGAGATTCAGAAGATAAGTAACCATAAAATATTCTCATGCTATTGTTTTTAATTCCATATATTGCACAAAATATTGCGAAAGAAATGTTTCTATTTCTTATTACAAAATTATGAAGAACTGAAAATTAATTAGCCTATTACCCCAAATTTTGCATAAAGCTTACAATCTTCAGTTAGCTGATAACGCTTTTTACTTTTGAGAAGTTATATGCATACAAATTTCTATACATTAATCATTACAGGTGAATAAATGTTTACATATACATTTAAGACTATAACTTATGCTAATTCTAAGTCTCATGTGGAAAGCATAAAGTAAATTTTAAAGTGAAACAATATGGATTAGCTTACATGTGTAAGATAATAATTCATTTTTCATAATTCTGATGAAAATTCTTATGTATTTTATTTGTTGATTAAATGAGTAGGAATCATTAACATAACTGCAGAATTATATTAATTTCCATGAGCAAAGTAATTTAAATATAAATGAAAACAAGCAATACATGAAACACTCTTTATTAGATAAGTACATACATATATAAATGGACAATATGACACTAAAAATATGAAATAAAATGACATTAAAGATACGAAATGTAATGTATATACAGAATGTAATAAATTCTTACTCAACCATGTATTTAAAGAGTCCACATAAGCTCTAGGAATGCTGACGTTATACAAAAATAACAAGCCAGAAGGAAAAAACTTTATAAGCAATTTAAGAATAGAGACCAATGTGAATAATAAATACAAAATTACTTTACTCTAGATAATTAAAACAGTAAACAAAGAAAAGTTTTAAAGTATTATATCATTTATAATCCTAGTTAAATTTTTAAAGATCTTTACCACTGAAATCAGCAATACTTGGTACCAGAAGATCAGGCTATTTTAGTTCCATATATCTCAAAATTCTTGGAACATAAAAAGACGAAAACGTTTCCAAGAAAGTATCTGAATTTGGATGCATATGTAAAAATTCCGCATCAATCTGCAAACACAACGTAATTTCCAGTAACTTTATACAAAAAGCAAAAATAGGTTATCTAGTATATATTCATCAAAATGTTGATTTTAAAAACTGAATTGCATACAAGCATTGTATCTGTTAATGGTTTAGTTTCTGAAACCATGCATATCTGAATGAAAATTATTACAATAACGTATGTGTTTTAACATAATGCAGAAAAATGATTTTGAACTGAAACTTTTTGAACTGATTTTGCTGAAACTTTGATTTTAGTTTCCTGGTTCGACACATTTTAAAGATCATCAATATACACTATGCGAATAATACTCCTATATAATTTCCAATGTTAAAAATGTAACGTTCCAGTGGCATTACTTTTTAAAAATGTCTGCACATTTTCACTGCTAGAAGGTAAACCCTGCGAACTAAGAAAAACAGATGCTTGGTTTTTATAGAATTCTAGCATTTCTGAAAAAAAAAAAAGAAAAACGAAATGCCCGTGTCTCATTCATTACAAGGTTGAGGGCTGTAGCAGTAAAACTGATATTTGAACGAAGATTAGCAACCATCTTAACAACAGATTTTAGTGCAACAAATTTTGCATTACTGGGTGAGTGTTCTGTGAACTCTGAATTATCCTGAGCTTCTCTATTCATACCACTTTGCATTCTTATGAATTCTTGTGAATTTGTGAATTTGAATATTTCATCTTGTCCATGAAAGAATTTGTTTTCATCATGCAGACTTAAATGGTCCTTTTTAATGTGTCTTAGTAAAGATTTGAAAAGTTTGAAAGTTCTGCTACATCCTTCCTGACCACAGCAAAAACCAGAAGTAAACATTTTGGAAATGGTAAAGCTATGTGCATGTCTTAAATGCTGCGAAAAACTCTTGAGCCCACCTTTAATAACTTTTTGATATTTAAAGCAATTTATCTTTGAATGGATGAAGTGTAACTTTAATTTTGACCTTAAAAACTATTATTAAACATTAGAAACATTGTTGATATGTTAATAATCGTGATACATATTTTTATGAACCTAAATATGATTTATGAATTATTACAACTAAGCAAACTGATTTTCAATTAAGGAAAACCCTAAAAAATATTCAAAGAGATACGGATTTTAACATTACGTTATTGTTACGTTTTCCACTAAAACGTAAGAATGAAAATTATGAATACTAGACAAATTATAGTCACATTGATGTAAATAAGAATTTCTCGCTGATAGTGAAATACTTGAGTTTTATTTCCATTACTGCTTAGGAAGATGAGAATTAGTTACCGCAGAGAACCCTTTAGTGACAGCCCATTTTTTACTCTCGAAATTCCTCATTGGCTAATTGAGTTAGTTTGGTTTATGTGATTACGGCAAAGCCTCGAGGGCTGTCTGCCTAAGGAGAGGGATGCCTTCATGGAGGACTTTCTAAAGAAAACTGATTCGTATACACGTTATATATGGCGAAATCATGAAAACGCCCATGCAGCCAGCCTGTTCGCGGGATTTGAACCTCGGACCGAACTACCAGTGTTTAGCGATTTTACCGCTCTGCCGCTGGTGGGCTCGTGGCTAATCGGGAATAGTTTTAGCAGTAATGGTAAGTAAAAAGGAACATATTAAGCTTATAGGCAAAAACACATAATATTTATTGCATATAAATGAATGTTAGGAGAATATTATTTAGGGTGTGTGTGATTATTGCAAAGCCTCGAGGGCTATCTGCCTAAGGGGAAGGGTGACTTCGTAGAGGTCTCTTTCTAAGGGAAATTAGTTCGTATTCACGTTACACATGGGGAAAAACATGAAAACGCCCATACAGCCAGCCTCTTCACGCGATTCGAACCCAGGACCGAACTACCAGTTTTCAGCGACTTTACCGCTCCGCCCCTGGTGGGCGATATTTAGGGAATGTGCATTAAAGTTCGGAGAAAGAGAATGAAATTAAGCATTTGTAAATAAAAATCAGCCTGTTAAACATGATATATAGCGCATATAAATTAAAATGAACAGCAAGAAATATCAAAATCGCTGAAACAACCTTGTATTTGGCGTACATTTACTAAAACACTCAATCGATTTCGAGCGCAGCTACAGGTCCCTCCTCATCAGGAGAACAAAATTTCTAGAAAGGGAAAGCAATCTCAGTAACAGCTTTTTTATACCCTCGGGTAGAACCACGCGCAAGGAGGCAACGCCATCTCGGCAAAAATAATAACCAAGAATTATGTTAATAGGATTTTAAAAGCGTTAGGAAGGACTGGATTGGACTTAAAATCATTCACTAAACATGCACTAAACATTCTCCAGAAATTCCATTTTCAGGTCAGTTTCTCCCCTATCAATAAAATTCACGGTTCGACTCTAGAAGATTGCGTTTCTGACTTTAATTCTTGGGGAATTTATAGTATATCGTGTCAGTGTGGCTTGAGATACATTGGCCAAACAAAAAGAGCGTTAAAGTTTCGTATCAAGGAACATGAATCTTATGTCCGAAAAGGCTAAATTAGCAAGTCTTCAATAGCGTATCATAGTTGCAAATTTAATCATAATTTTGACTTTGGATCTGCAAAAATTATCCAAAAAGCTTCTTCCGTTGGTGAATTGAATTTTCTTGAGGCTTTTCATATTCACAAAGATTTAGCATGTTTAGTGAAGGATTTTAAGTCCAATGCAGTCCTTCCTAACGCTTTTAAAATTCTATTAACATAATTCTTGGTTATTATTTTTGCCGATAGAAGACGTTGCCTCCTTGCGCGTGGTTCTATCCGAGGGTATAAAAAAGCCGTTGCTAAGGTTGCTTTCCCTTTCTAGAAATTTTGTTCTCATGATGAGGAGGGACTTGTAGCTGCCCTCGAAATCGATTGAATGTTTTAGTAAATGTACGTCAAATACAAGGTTGTTTCAGCGATTTTGATTGTCACAGTGGCCTGTTTCTTTTCTATTATAGCAAGAAATATAATATTAAGCATATGCAAGTAAAAATTACATAAGAGGTAATTACATAAAGTAAATGTTAGTTACTGAAATCAATTTAGCCTTGCCTCATTTTCTCAAAATTGTCCCCAAAACTGTATTATTAAGAAAATTTTCGGCAACACATTACCTTAGAAGAAAACTTTCTTTAATCACAATTTAAAATTTCCTTGAATGTATCTTAACCGTAATGTTTAATTTCATGCCGAAACAAGTACTCGAATATGCAGTTTTTTAAATTTTCTTTGCAGACACTTTAAAATCACTTTTAGGAACACATAGTATGGAAAACACACAAAATAATAATAAATTGAGAAAAAATTGCACTTGCAAATAAATTTTGAACAGCAGTGAAAGAAAGCGAGGTGACCCAAGAGAATTGCCTTTTGGGGATTATCAGCTTTTTGCTTTGACAGTACGCCCCTCCTCCAGCTTTCCAATCATTGGCACATGCAGCGAATATGTTGAATTGCGTCTCTGTCCTTCCTTTTATTCAATTGTTGAGCTGCGCGCGCCGACATCACGCGTTTTGTGTACGCTCACGTTGCTTCTGACGTTTCGTTCCTGATATTTGCATACGCACGACGTTTCTACTGACTTACGTGTTCATTGTACTGATTTCCAGACCTCCTTTTCTGCAATTTCATGGCTCTCTGCTAAATTTTTACATTGTTTCTTAAGTTTTGCACACCAGTGTAATAAAATTAAAATGCATCAACCATTTAGGTTTTATGGCTTACATATTAAAAAAGTTGTTTTGTTTCAGTTGAAATAAAAATGAGCCGAATGTTTAAATGTGTAAAAATTGCACTATTTAATTAAATCTGAAAAAAGAATGCCTTGCATTTTGTTTAAAATAAATATTTTTCTTTAAAATTTTCTTATTTGTTTTAAAAGAAACATACATTTGGTGTACATATATGTTTGGTGCCACATTTATATATTGGCATATA
>KL817496.1:0-25090 GCA_000611955.2 Stegodyphus mimosarum | reverse complement strand
TACCTGCATATCTGCGCATGTGCTACCGTACATCACCTTACTTAATCTCCTGATTGATCTTTCAGTCCGCTGTGCCTCTTCATTCAGCTGATATGCTAATTTTTCGACTTCGTCCTTAATTTTTGCACACTAGTGTATGTAAGTATAAAATCTCCTCTTTTATATTTAAATTTTAGCATTGCTAAACTATATGTAAACATAAAAAAATTATTCCTGAAATTATTAAGAACACTGAACATATGTATAGATACTTGATCGAAGAATGTGACAACAGCTAAGCATAACTTTCTGTTAATTTAATTGAATTTATGCTAATGTTGCTCATGAGTATTCTCTTTCAGTGACAATAAAGATTCCACTGTGAGTTTAGGTATGATTGTTTTACAATCAACATAAATGTATTAACAAATTTCTAGTAACACCTTGAAGAAAGGTTACTTTTGTATTAACTGTAAAACATAAGTTTTAATCATACTAAGCTACATAATTGTAAAGAAAAATATCATATTGTCGTTGAAGGACTTCGATATTTTAACTTATATGTTTTGGACACTTTTCTTATCAAAAATTATGCTGTGTCTACCCGAAAATATCAAAAATATGTTTTCCTATTAACGGAATTAATAACAGCATTTCTCTTTAGTAACAATTTCTGAAAACTATATTTATGTAGGTATTTTAAAAAATATAAAAATATGTGTGTCACTGAAATTTTACTTGTTTTAAACATTAATTATGAAAGAAATGCAATTTAAAATGTTATTTTTTCACATTGGAAGCTGCCATTCATGCTAAAGTTAGGAATTTTCATATCGTGATTCAGGTATGAAAATCTATAGATGTGAGATGAAGTGAAGGATAGCTGAACTCCCTTATGTCGTCTTTTGAGAAAAGGCTTTTTTCAGACTGTTTCACATTTCACTCAATAAGAGATAGTGTAGAGTTTGCATCCCTTTTATATTGAGTATACGACAGGAGAACTGGAAAACGTGTTGAAAGATATGTAGCAGAGCGGAAAAAAACATTATTTTTTTTAATATTTATGATTTATTTTTACTAAAAATATCTAATATAAATAAAAAGGAGGTAGATTTGAATGACGGAAAGAAATACACATTATGTCACGTGACTGAAAACTTGTTCCACAATATATATGTTTTTTTTTTCTATTATAAAGCTTCTGAATTTTCTTTATGTAACTTAAATTTAAAATACTAGTAAAAAGGGTATAAAAGTAGCTTGTACATACTGCTTTAGGAGTAAATTATAACTACATAACTAGCATACAAAGCTGTTATAACGCATGATGTTGTAATTATTAATTTAAAGGAAAGAATTGCATAAAAACTATCTAAAAAATTACATTTTTACGTTTTCAGAATAGTCGTTATTATTTTGAAACTAACATTTTCTGATTTAGCTATTGTTCTTCTGTAAACACAGCGGATTTACGCATGTTTTGGATTAAAGATGATGTTACGTTTTTGAATGAAGGAAAACTCATGATAAATTGTATATAAACATATTAGGAAAATCAGGAATTTAAAATTTCTAAATGGAAAAAAATACGGAGACGTTAAAAACTACCACACATTGCTTATGACGGAAATTTGTGAACGGACATACGAGGAATTCATATGCATAGATGCTTAAAATGTATTGGTTCTGAATGTAAATTCTTTTACTCAAAAACAATCAATGTTTTAAATGCTTGTATTACATCAATACAAAATGTATATTTATATATATATTTAAATTTTAATGTAATTAAAAAGCGCATCGCACATTGCTTTTGCCATATCAAACAGTGAGATACAGAACGATTTAATAAACTAATAAGGTATTTTCTAAATCCTTTTTGCATGCTTTCGTGGTGCAACGTAGCACATTGTGAACGTATTCGAGAGGCCCAGGTTCAAGTCCTAGCAAGGGAATTTCTCATTTTTCATGACTCCTGCATCAAAATAACCTAATGATTCTACAAACACATTTAACGAAGGAAAAAATAAATATCTTCTAAATATTGAAGAATCTTGATGATCGCTAATATAACCTGAATAATTATACGCGAGGAAAAAATGTGACAGACTTACTATCACATATGGAAAGGAAAATCATACATACCTTGTAGAAACATTAGGTATTTTTGAAAGCTGGAGAGATGAAAAAGTGATCAGTGTTCTGGCCGGGATTTGAACCCCAGACCTCTCAAACATTCGCCGAGTGTGCTGGACATTACACCACGAAGACATGCTAAGAAGAGGGGGAACATACCTTATAACTTTAGTTCAAGTATTCTAGAAAAATTCAAATGAATAGTCTGTAATTATTGGCAGTTTCTCTTAAAATAGGAAAGATGGTAAAATCAGCTCTTTGTTTGTGTAAAATAATGTTTTAATTCTTACATTTAAAGCAAAGATTTAGACAGAGACATAAAAGCAACAATTTCTTCAAGGTAAAGTTCCCTTTCACTTATGCTAAATTACTGCTACATAACTTAAAATTTCAAAAAGGGATAGCTATTAAATAATCTCATACGTTTTCTCCTACGCTTTCAAACCCTGTTAAAGTTTCAACAATCGACTAATGTTATCTTTAATTTCTAAAAATAACGTCATTTAAACTCAGACCTAAAATAAAGGGTGTTTGTAATGTTCCGGGCCCATTTTGATGTTTAATAACTCATAAAATAATGAAGATATAAACAAGCTTATGGCGTTTATTGATGGAATAACTTATATATTTTCCTTTTCAGGTCTGAATATCTTTACTTTTGTAAATATCGTCTGCGCGTGAGCTGAAGCGCATAATGTTCTCCGACGAAGCATCCTTTCATCTTTCTGGCATTGTTAATCGCCATAATGTGCGCATATGCGGATCTGAAAACCCCCATGAATACCGTGAGGCACAAAGGGATTCCCCAAAGGTTAATGTGTGGTGTGGACCGAGAAAGGCCAATGACCGAGTCATTGGGCCTTTCTGTTTTACAGGAAAGATAGTCTCATCAGTCGTATACTTAGACATGTTGGAAAATTTCGTATTTCCATAACTAGAAGAGCTTCAGCCACATGTCTTTTTGCAACAAGATGGTGCACCACCTCATTGGGGTACAATCGTTCGTAGTTCTTAGAATGACCATTTTACAGGAAGACGGATTGGGCGAGGAGGTCCAATTCCTTGGCCACCCAGATCACCTGATATAACGCCGCTGGACGTTTTCCTTTGGGGATTTGTAAAAGACAACGTTTACAGGAGGAGAGTGTCGAACATTGATGACCTAAAAGCCAAAATTACAACCGCAATAGCCTCTGTAGATGCCGACAATCTTGCCGATACCTGGCGTGAAATTGAATATCGACTTGATATTCTCCGCGCGACGAAGGGGACACACGTGGAAGTTCATTGACAAGGATCATGAAACTTTTGGAGTCTATCTAACCATTTACGTTATTAATTTTAATCAATCTTTATGGTTTTATGAGTTATTAAACATCAAAATGGGTCCGGGACTTTATAAACACCCTGTATTGATGAGGCTATGGAAAACAATGAAATGGAATCAAGCAGAGTGTAACTTTTCAGTTTAGAACCTTTGAGACGATTTTAGGAGCTACAAGTACTCGAATAGAAATTGCAGGCAGACCCGTAATCGATTATAGAACTCGCAGTGAAGGTTTGGAAACACGGAACTTTAGATAGAATTGAAATAAATACAACTAATTATGCAAAAAAGAATGATATCAGTTAACCTTAGCTGCTGAATACTTAGTGATAAAATAGTAAAAATTATTACTTATGGATTTTTGATTTTCTTAGCCGAACTATCTGAAAAAATTTTTGCAGCATCTGGAAATATCTGAAAATGGTAGAAACAGCACTACATCGCCAAACATAATTACATATTGACATTGCTAACCATCAGTTTTCAAACGTGTCGTTTATTTACTTCTTTTTGTTTCACTTTTGTAGGCATTTTTAGATTGTATACTTCTAATGAGCAGAATCATTTGTACGTTTAGGTTTACTTTTAAATGATGAGATTTATATATTTTTCCTTTAAAACTCTTAAATTCAAGTATCTGAAACTCTGTTTTAGGCGCATTGGCTTACTTAACAAATTAACTACTATACCATAATAACATATAGGAAGCACTGATTTTTTGCAACTTTCAGAAAAATGCCTCTTTTATGCCATCAGGGCAAAACAAGTGGAATCAGACAAGAAATAGTAAATTGTATTTTATTGCATAAAATTCATTTTAAGACGTATATTTACGCGAAACTCTGAGAATAAAATACGTAAGTTATGCGATGAATGTAAAAGATTCAATAACATGAATAAAAACCCAAATGAAATACACGGCTAATAAATTAAAGCAACTTAAACAAACGGCTGAAAATATCAGTATTCAGGCTTGAAGTCATTCATTTAATGACCATATACAGAAATACACTGAGCGATGACGAAAGAAAAATATTTTTACAGGATATTAGCAGAATCCACAGTGTTCTAAGAAATTGTATCTTTAAAAATCGACAAATATTATAAGCAATATCTACTTAATTATATTTATCAGAAAGTCTTATGAATCATATTTACCATTGAGTATTTCAGCATCTTTGCATCAATTTGTAATTAAAACCAGTAAACTAAATTACAGTTGAAATATTTATTAAACGTGAAAATTAATTATTCAGTTTATTAAATGTGAAACAATATTAAATGAAAAAAATCAGATGGAATATTGGGGCATAAAAGTATAATTCAATCCTCATACGTATACGCATTTAGAAATAAATTATATCTTTAAGGCAAAGCAGAACAGACATTTATGCTAGATTATTTGAATAAGGTAAAAACTTTGCTGGCTCTAATGTCTTCGTGAAGGCGTTTTTCAAGGAAATGGCTCGTATTAACGTTACATATGAAAGAAACCTTTAAAAAACCATGGAACCATTTCCTTTGTCCGGATATGAGCCCATGTACACTTGCTAGTGCTCATCAGTCTTAACGACTCGGTCGACTGATAATATTAAGCAGAGCGAAATTATCTACCTTCGAATGGGAACGTTTTCTTGGATGATATTTTAAAACAAGCTAGCTCATAAACATTAGTTACATGCACTGCTTTCCAAAAATTAAGGAAAAATCGTAAAAACACCGACAACTCGCTCAAAAATAAGACAATCCGTATAAAATGGGAATATGTTATCAAATAAGAATTACTGAGTTAAAATGCAGTATTCGAATTGGTGGCGCTGCAATCGAAATACGCCGTTTGCAAGGAGCACAAAATTGCATGTTTCACAGCAAGCCTGCGAATTTTGCTGTGATATTGTGACAAGAAATCTGCGATAGCCAATTTGTAACAATGACCTCCAGGCATCAGTTACCTGAAGAACTGCGATGGAGAGGTATTAGGAAACTAGAGGTAGGACAAAGTCAGACAGAAGTGGCCAGATGGCTGAATGTGAGTCCTTCTGTGGTTGATAGACTTTGGTAATAATCTCTAAGCACATATTAGTCATCCAGGAGGTTTAGCCAAGGACGGCCAACCGCTACGACCAGCGCTGATAACCGATATTTGTTACATACACACATATATTACGCGCATGAAAGAATACATCTCAAGTGCGTGCCTCTCATGCCACGTTATAGGAGGGAACGACTGAGGTGGGCATGTCAACATGTCCACTGAACAGCTGATGAATGGAAGCCTGTTCTCTTGACGGATGACTCCAGAGTTAAAGGTGGTATCTCTTTGGGTGGACGCATTCCACGTGGAACCATGAATGCTCAGCCATACTGAGATGACATCATTGATGCTTATGTGCTCCCTTATACCGGAGCAATAGGGGATAATTTCCTGCTACTGTCGACAATTCTAGATCCCGCAGGGATCGCATCGTGGGTGATTATCTTCAGCAGCAAACAATTCAGCGCATAGAATGGCTAACTCGATCACCGTACCTGAATCCTACTGAGTATGATGGGTATGCTTTAGGAAGACGTATAACTGCTCTCAGTCCTCCTCTTCAGATCCTTGCCACGCTTGCAACTGCTTTGCAAGAGTAACGGTTCTCACTTCCATAAATGACATAAATGACAGCATCGCACATCGCTGTATGTGCTGCATTGCTTCTAGGAGAGATCATACTCAATACTGAAGGTAGTGTTCCTATAACAAACTGACATAATTGATTTCTTCATTTTATACATATACTAATTTCTATAACATCCTAATGGTCTGGTTAATTCTTTTCACGTTATTTTATACCTTACCATGTGTTGTATACTAAGGGTCATTGAATTTACATTTAACTTTATGGGTAATGGTCATGTTTAGGACTTAATTAATAACAACCAGTCTATATATCAAAATATGAAATTAAGTATCCACACTGTTCCCAAGTACAGATATTATTACAAGATAATAAAGTTTTTGAATCCAAAAAAAGAAACTTTCAGTGTGAAAGAATATTCCTAATTTAGCGTGCATATAAAATATAACATATCATTAAGCCTGTTACTTGTGATATACAAATATCCATGCTTTCCCGGTCCGAACCGAGAAAGCATGGATATTTGTATATTATCGAGCCCGAACCACTACCCCATTTGGGCGGAAGAACATGCACATGACTCTCCTAATCTAGAATTTAGATATATTAAATATTAATTTTAGTATTTATATTACATTATATATGTTTATACAATAAATACTAATTTTAGTTTTTATTTCAGCATGCAGGGCATTAATGTAAATCCGTTGTATTTCAGAAACAATTTTTCAGTTTTTAGCGCTGTCAGACGCCGCGGATCCATGATGAAGCATTCGATATTTTTTAGTATTCAGTCTTATTTACTGGAACGTCGCTATTTATGATGATATTTTACAATAAAAAATGATATGCTTTAAAAGAATTTGGATCGAACTGACTTCGTTTCTCTTTTACTTTGCGTATACAGAATAATTAAATTATTAGCTACCATAAATATGCCACACTCTGAAAAAATATGGGCATGTTTTAAAGAACATATTATTATTTTGTGTTCAATATTCTTCAGTGCCTGTTATGTACTTTTACAGGAAGAAATATATCTACTTCGTCTACTCAACCTGCTGTTGCTCTCCTGCTGCAACTACAAGATAAACACAGGTTACATGAAATCCTCAGGGAAGCATATCGTGAGCAGAAGAGAAATGAAAACACAACAAGGAAAATAAAAATAAAAAATAGCCAGGGAATATGTTGTTCTTTTAACACAAGACGCTGTGCTTTAATGGCAAGAGATGTCGCTGATGTCAGTTCAGGAGCTGCTCTGTGTCCACTATTTGGAAGGAGAAGAGATCATGGGAGGTGACAACGTGGCGCACACAAGACCTCCTGGGGATTCTCGTTGCTATGCAATTAAAGATTATAGACTCACCATTTTTTCCCCTCGTGTAATGTTAGCAGCGAATATGCTCTTTGGACATTATTCGATGAGCTGTTAAGAAAATACAGTATAATATTGGCGTCCTCACAACAAAATAAGATTTTTTCTTCCCGCTTTTAGGAAAGTTGAAATATTTTTCATGAACTGAAAAATTTGCGTATGATGTTCCAAACTAAGACGTAATTCTAGAAAATATTATGAATATTTAATGTATTATCTCACATAAGTAAACCATATTTTTTCTTTCGTGCTTTGGTTTGTCTTTCTAAACTACATTTATCAAGTATATCGTAAACAGAAAATAATAATTTTGGTATCAACTATTTATTTGTGAAGCAAGTTATAAAATTAGTCACATAATAAAGTTTCTTTAATTAAAAATTTATACTTAAGGTAATGCTATTTTTTATTTAACGAAACGCATTTACAGGATCTTCTATTAATTATTCAAAACATTGCTTAAGAGAGAAAATGGGTGTTGATGTTTTTCAAAGTGAATCTCAGGACAAGGACTTCTCCACTCGTGATTACATTTTGATAATCCTATATAAGTTGAGAATAATATAAGTTCATTTAATGCGTCTAAATTAATACGCCTTAGCGTTTCCAAATCGTCTTAGACCTTCTGTTCACAAAACTGTGGGAAACATCCTTCAAACCATATTTATTTTGTAATACAGTGTAGAATATACCCTCTGTTTCGTTAAATGTTGCTTAGAAAATAAACACAATACGCAGCTGAAAGCAAATAAAGCCTGAAAAAGAAAAATGAATATAGAAATAGAAATAGAAAGCTGGTAAGCGGCACTCGGTCACGACCATGCCCTTGTTCATGATTTAGCAAACACAGTACTCTTAAGGAAAATATCATAAATTTGTTTGTCTTCCTCTACAGCAAGAAGATTCATCTCGTATATACCTGCCAGTAATAACCTTGTTCGCATAATCTGCATATATCGTATTCAGTTCTGTACGGTAAATGAAGTGTATGATGCTCTCATAAGAATATCAAGGTTCAGGTAATGATGTATTCGTATTAAATGAGGAGTTGTTTTACGCAGTTTTCGAGTCGAAATTTTGCTTCATATTTAAGCTAATGGTAACTAGAACCGGCTCATATAAGTACGAGACTTTCATTTTCGTGCATATTATTTTATGGTTCATGTTTTTTTATCATATGCGGCCATGGCTTGTTCGCGTAACCCATTCACTAACAAAGAACAATATTTGTTAAAGCTGTCTTGTCAACCAATCTGTAAACTTGAATCTTGTCATAAATCCTTTTGATGCTTACATTGTAAGGTGTATTAACATTTACTCATATTTGAAAGCAAACTGAATTTAAAATTATTTTTGATGAATTGATAAAACATTTCTAGGCTTTTAACCGTATGTCCCGTGCATTATACATTCTTGATTCTACATAAGGAAACCTACATAAGGCAATTTGTTAAAAATCCAATAAAATACTAAATGATTTGCCAGTTATAAACTCATATATATATGGATAGATACGAGTATATATATATAGATACGAGTATATATATATATATACGAGGAAGGTTTGCAAATGGCTACTATTTTCAAACTTCAGAAATATGAATGTTTATAAAAGAAATTGTTTCACGAGTCTAAAATATTCTTTATTTAGAAACCAGAATTTCTTTGCCTTCATTTTGTAGATTAGAAATGGAATGCAATATACTCTTAACCAAATATTTTTTAGCGCCATTTCCTATATTTTTCTGAAACTCTGCAATGCTAATAGCATAACTAATCTTTGATAAAGCGGCTAATTATATATAGGATTACCAAACATACATAAAAAATATTATTACTATATACATATAACATATGTATGCCTAAGTGTATAATAAAGCATTTTTTATGCTTCAATTTATGATTTGCATAATTCTTTTTAAAAACTATGCATTGAAGATGCATCGAAAAGTGCGATAAATTTTCAGAAAATCTTTTCAGCTCTTATGATATTTTCCACTAATCTATTCATAACCGCGAATGTAATCAGAAATTTTCGCCTGAAGGAGATTAGACCAGGGGGCTATTAGTTCCAAACCGGTATTTTGCTTTGAATCACTATAAAAGACTGAATCCTTTTCAAATTATTGCCACCAAATATTATCGCCCCGTATTATATTTAAAGAAATTAAATAATAGAGAATTTGCATGAATGTAAAGATATTTTTGGCATTGAGAAAAAACAACGGTACGTAGAGCCATCAAATGTTAAATAACGGATAGTCCTCCACCCGAACATAAACACCTGGAAGCCCTAATTTTGAATTTCAAATTTGTTTTATTGTGTATTTCGTATTTTGTACAACTTTAACGAATTTTTGATTAACAAACTCAAAGATTTCAAAGTGAGCAGTGACAACGCTGTATGGGGAAAAACATTAATTTCCAACGCGCGAGGCTGTCTACTGGAATTTCTAAAGATAGGCTGCTTTTAAATAATTTAGGTAAAATGAACATTAGCCTAAATGCTTTCGAAACGTGTATGTGAATGAAAATGGAAAACAAAACGGCTCTTTAAGCGTAATATAAAATTTATTAAGTTGTTTTAAACAACAGAGTAAATTTTATACTAATGTGAGAGAAATTCAACATAGTTATAATCTTTCTGTATTAACAGTAGTAACAAAGCAATTCTTCCATCTCTAGATTGTTGCGCAAAGAATACCACTCATCCTGCAAATAAAAAATCTGATGTGTACACCACATAACTTTATTTTACGGAATATGAAATTACACGCATTTTTTTTTTCCTGCGATTCATTTAAACTTGTTTCCTCGAATTTCATTAGGGATACATTTCTCATGCAATTAATTCAGTTCTCACTTCGCAAGAAGGCAAAAATACATAAAAACTCAAAACATCTATATTAAAAGTTGAAAGATATAGAAAAACATAAAGCAGCATATACAGTTAAAAATAAAAATTACAATTGCTACTCAAAAACAAGCAATTCGGCCAGCGGGCAAGGAGGCCGATTTTTCGCTGCACAAAATTCAAAGTTTATTTTTGGTCTCACTAGGCAAAATGACACTGAAGGCGTAGAAACTGACTGAATTTGCTGTGGACGCTATGCTGGAGTGGCAAGAAGGCAGATTTTTCGGTGCACAAAACTGAAAGTTTATTTTTGGTCTCACTCGGCAAAAAAGACACTGAAGGCGTAGAAACTGACTGAATTTGCTGTGGACGTTACGCTGGAGTCAATAGATGGGATAATTTAATAACTTAAATAATAATTCCAGAATGGATTAAGCATAATTTAATTCGCAATAACAAAAGAAGACGTTATTTTCTTGTTGCGCAGCTTATTTCTCTAGATTGACAACAAATCCACTATTCTGCTAAGTTTCAAATGTAAACAAATGTGGTTGCAATGGTAAAAAAATTAGGTTTAGCCGCACTTAAACGACTTTTAAATTATTGATAATTCTACAACTATAACTAAAGGCATAAAAATCTCAACCAGAAGATAAGAACAACATAATCCAATCATTTTAAATGCAAAAAATGCACATTTTACAACAATATACGAATAAAGAAACTGAGCTATGAGCCGGGTTATATTTATATACGTTTGAGGCGGCCGATTGTAACTAAAATAGGGGGTGCACATCTAGATATAATAGCAGTCTCATATACAAAATTTCAAAGTTCTGAAGCAACTCGTTTTTGAGTAACCTGAGATATGTACACACGTAAATACGTACGTACGTACGTAGAGACGTCACGAAAAAAAGTCTCTTCTGAACCAATTTTAAATCAGTTTTATACTTTTTTGGAGGAAAAAAAGCCCGTTATTCTGTCCTTACGTACGGATGTCACTCAAAAACTTCGTTAAATTGCATTCGATAGCGGTCAAAATAGATATTTTCGTTGAAATATGATACCCGAAATTTTTCGCGATTACAAATACTTCCTTTTTCGCTTCGTAGAAGGAAGTAAAAATGGATGCCATCAGTTAAAATTATCTGATAAATAACAACAGACAATACGAAAAAATGGTATTAAATGTTAAGTTTTTGATCGTCAGACGCGGACTTGCTGGCAAAGTTTAGCAGTATGTGAAAATCAGTATGGAAGTTTTCAAAGACAGCATTATATCTCCAAATAAAGTTAGGTTAAGATATTTTTAATATTCTATTTACTTCATTTCTAGAATTAATTTTTAACGTTGCGTACTTTTAAATGACAGAGTCATTTGTAATTTTTTCGGAAGTAGTACTTCGTTGCGAGTAAACATATAACACTCTAACTGATGCAAAAAATATCACCAAATTTGCACTTTGAAATGAGTCAATAAAGAATTAATTATGTTCCCGTACGTTAGTGACTGCTTATCAATTACTTATATATGTTTATATAAAATTAACAGTTGATTTGCCTCCAGTACGTAGAAAATAACTTTTTTACGACACAACGCCAAGTACTTCTTTAAGTTCAATATGCTTGTTAAAGCAGATTATTCTTTTAGTTATATATCATTAAACTTAGTTATTTATCATAGCATTATTTTATACTTTTAATTCAAAATTAGCATATTGATGACGTCTTAAAACATGTATATTTAGCGCAGCCAGAACTTTGTGTATATGAAGTATTTTCTTCGAAAAACACATGCTTTTCTGAGCCTTGTAAAGTTTAGTCGGTATCCTCAAATCTTAAATGTGTCTTAATTTGTAAACGTGTGAACAAATACTAATTGCAGACAAACATGTTGTATTTATGAAAACATGAAACAGTGATTAGTATTAATCAAAGCATGAAACATGAAAAAACTCAGCGATGCCATTCTAGAAATTCGAACTTCCGGTTGCTTGCCGGACACACTACCAGTTGCACCACACATAACCCAAGGAAGATGAAAATGCCTTGTAATAGTGTTAATTGCTAAAAGCAAAATTCAAACGAATGAAATCCATATTTCATAAATGCAAGCAAATTAAGTTTCGGCATGTACCTATTCGTTTATTATTTAGTATTTTTGTTCCGATCATATGGGGATTCTGATAATATCATTTTAGAGTTCCAAACTCTGAAAAACAGCCAGAAATCACCTCACCAATAAACACCCTTAATATTTACATATTTTATTTTTAGCTCATCTACAGCATATCAGTATATTTTTAACTTTATTATTATTACTATATAAATATTTTTAGATGAGTAATTTCGTACATGTTAGTTTCTTCCAATTATATTGAGATTGAACTGTTCCCAAAATTAACGTGTGAACATTTTTGACTTAATATTTATTGAAACCTTAATGCATAATGATAAATCTGAAATACTTTAGTTTGGCATTCATAAACAATTAATTTTATGGTTTCTGAACTGCTATTTCAACCTACATTAACTAACACTTATCAAGCCTCAGGTATTATGAATCTAAGCTTGCCACTCATTCAAGAAATTCAATAATTCCCTCAGAGCATACCATTTTCCCCAAGTTATTACCTTATTCGATAAAGTATTGTTAAATTACATTAAAATTTAAATTTTAGCTAATTAAACTACATAAATAAAAACGTAGGAAAATTTCTAAACAGTTATGCATTTCGTCTTTAAGATATTGTTACGAAATGTTCAGGTGCGGTAAGATAGCTTCCCCGCAAAGCAGGTTTAGGGTTGCCATGAAATGGTAAGGAAAGGCAGGGTTGCCACATTTGGCGAGAAATCGCTCATTTGGCGACAAATTTGGCAATATGCTATAGACGCATGGAGAACCTTCTAGAACGAATTCTTCCTGGTTTAGCCCAGAACGTTCTCGAATACAAGCCAAAAGCTATATAAACCCTGTTGGTACGCAAAGAGTGAGTTAGCGTTTCGTCTAGCGAGCTGATAGTCAGTAAGCGAGTGTCTAGCTGGTCCTCGACTACATCGAGAGCGTTTCTAAGTGTATCGCGAGATAGTGCATCGTCGAGTTTTATCTTATAGTGTGTTGATCTTCGGGAACGACTGAACTGAGTCGGGAATTGTACTCTAGTGTATTGTCGAGTGTATCACGAGTTCTAGCGTGGAGAGTCTCGAGAGTACGTGGAGTTCCGAGAACGACTGAGCAGAGTCGGGAATGTACTCTGTGCTTTGCCGTGAAGCTGTCTGCACCGTTATAATCTGAAGGCTGTGTCGCTGATTGTCTCAGCGTGTTTATACTAGTTTTTCGACGACTGTAAGCGTGATTTTGGAGCTGTCTTGTAAAATATTGGCCAATAAAGTGTGTTTTGATACTTCATCAAGTGTCGCCGTCGTTTATTCACTCCAAATCCACGAACCCTTGAAGAAAAAAACGTAACAATATTCAAAAGTCTCTGGAGCGAATAACGGCTGAATTATATCTTTGTGTTTGAAGTGTCGGGATTTACTTGACTGGACGTATGCCTCAGCTCATTTTCCTCTCTTCAACTTCTTCGCACCCAGGTTTTCAGAAGTGGAGCGTTTATTTAAAGTTTTAAAAGTACAGAAGAGATGTCAAAATGTCGTAGAATTTTATTGCAGAGAGTGTCTTGTTTTCATCTGAATTTCTGTCAATTCTCTTACCGCCAAATCTCTCGACCGGATATTTGGCTGCCCAGTATTTTAAGTGTTCCATGCTATGCAAACATAGCGTGAAACACTTAAAATACTGGGGAGCTATGCAAGCACTTAAAAACATCGTTACCTTCTCTGGGATTTCGAATCTGCGCTCGTTTACAGTCCGTCTAGTAGTATTAACTACTGTAAGAATCAAAGTGGTTTTGCAAAGAGCTATATTCTGTCGTCTTAAGGAATCATTTGCCACATTTTTAAGTACAAATTGTCCCATATATCTTAAAATTTTTATGTCATGGGGCTATTTTTAGTAACAGTGTAGGGTCTTATCTCTCTCCTTACCACGTGCCTTCATAATGCAAAAGGAAGCATGTCTGACTGGCAGTCGGCAGGTCTAGAGTTCGATTCCTGGCAAGGTTACTGCATATTTTTTTATTTTTCCTGCTTCGGCAAAGTTAATGACCCTACAACATTATGCAGGGATAATCCGAGATCAATGACAACTTGAAAATATGAGCTCTCTGCGACGAAATGTATGAATAGTCCTTGCAAAAGTTTTGTTTATGCTATCTAAATATCTTAGCTTTTCCCCAGGCATAGCTCCTTGTTGACCCCTGCAATATTCAACATTTAATAGGAAGTACTTGTGCCATTTATAAAACAAGCAGTGCCTGACGAACAAGACTGTGAACAAAATAATTATGTAGTAAAATAGTTTAAAATATATCTTAAAAATTTAATGATTTTTAGATTATTACGTATATAAATAAAGGGTGGTTCAGAAGTCATGCACATCAGATTTTCAAAAATTGTGGAAATTCTAAAATGGTAATGAATGGTAAATTGTAACAATGGATGATTTCTATGTTGTTACATGTAATGTATCAGTTAGTGTTTATTCATTTAGCTCTGAAAGCGTTTTGTTTGATGCAAGATGAAGATGAGTTTAGTAAACTAGAGTCAGTTTTTATTATTGAACGTTGTTCCATATACAGCTCCTTCTTATAGAAAAGTTCCTGGAGCCTTTGAAGTTACATTCCCAAATGTTCATGAATATAATTGGGCGTTTTCCTCTTGATAACCTGATTTCTAGGTACCCGAAATGTACAACGTAAGATTATTTTTCCGCCCGTTTCTTCTGAGTTCACACGAGATGTAGGAAATCATAGTTAAAAATTAAATAGTCACCAACTGTTTGAAAATGCGTGGCATAAAGATTTTTCATCGCATAAAAATTTATGCACTGCGAAAGAATACGTAATCATAAAAAAATTCAATCTGCTTGGGAATATCTCATCTCCATCTTTCACCAAAGGAAAGGATTCATAAACTGCAAGACGAATTTATAGTGACATATTACATATAACAGGAAAGAAAGGTCATTCATTAAAATAAATAAAGGAATGTTATAATAACCATTTTACAAGTTCTTAATTCAAAATTCTGATGTGTGAACATTTTTATCACCGTTTGTAAATATAATGCAATAAGTACACTTGCAAAGAGTAAATAACTAAACCATATCATTAAAGAAAGTAAGAAAATCATTATTATTAATGAAATCATCATCATTAAAGAAAATTTTGAATCTGCATTATTAGAATGTTCACCATAAATCCGGTTTTGAAGTTGTATTTTGATACGCAATTCTATCTTCTCACTTAACATAGTAAACTAATATTAAATGCAGGTTAGCTTTTAATACGACACAAAAGATGCATTTTAGAGAATGTCCAAAAGATGGCCGTCCTTTACTGTTAATTACAGCAGCCGACATCCCTCCAACTAGTCCCTTAATACGAGCCAAGTGCACACTAAATGCTCTTCAACAGACATATTAGTTTAAAACCCAGTCCATGTTCCATTAATTACATATATACACGCGTTTAATTATACTTGAGTCATTATATTTCTTCAAGTGGTAAATATTTAGCGGAAAGCACGTATACAGTTCAGCGGATTTTAATTGGAGAGAATAAACCATCATGTTATCAGGACAGAATTCGAAAGGAAATCATGAAATAGCTTCTGCTTGATATTTCACAACAAATTGAATTTCAAAATGATGAAATGTTTTATTTTAAATTTTCGATGGAGATATTACCATTATCTATATGTGTTTCTCAATGCTGTTTGCTTAATGCGTGTAATATTTAAGCGATTAAATTTTTAAACATTTATAAGTTGCTAAAACAGTAAACGATGTTTTGAACTGAGTCCTATATCAGTACATAAATTTACCTTAGTTTAAAGAAAACTCACTAAAACATTCATTCACGTTCTTGTATAAAATATTCTGTTATATCATTGTTCTATATGCAATTTATTATCTTATATTTTTTTAATAAATAAAGGTAAAATATGCTGTTGCGTGTATGGAGCAAATTGACACCAAATTGAAATAAATGTAGCTGTAGATTAATATATTTACCAAGCAGTAGACATCCAATTATTTCATATTTTGAAAGACAAGTTTCAAATTCATAAAAGAGCTTTTTGTTTAATAATTCGAATATATACAATTTATTAA
The DNA here is from genome assembly GCA_000611955.2 of Stegodyphus mimosarum. Classification (NCBI taxonomy): domain Eukaryota; kingdom Metazoa; phylum Arthropoda; class Arachnida; order Araneae; family Eresidae; genus Stegodyphus; species Stegodyphus mimosarum. The sequence continues at coordinate 8,557 of KL817496.1, read as the reverse complement.
TGTTACAGTAAAGTACAAGTTCATTTTTAGATCCAAAACGGTGTTAGCTCAAATGGGCTATTAGTCTCAAAACGGAATTTTGCATTGATTCATTATAAAAGTTTGAATCACTTTTCAAATTGTTGCCTAGAAATAGTATCTCCTGTATTATATTTGAAGAAATTAAATGATGAATAACCTGCATAAAAGCATGTATGTTTTTTGCACTGTGAAAATGCGACGACACTTAGAGTCATCGAATTTTAAATAACGTAGTCCTGCACCCGAACATGCTCACCTGCAAGCTGAATTTTGAATATCGAATTTGTGTTATTGTCTCTTTCATATTTTGTAAAACTTGAATGAATTTTTGATTAATAAACGTAAATAAAATCTGTAAGGATCGTAAGTTTGACTAACGTTTGTTTTATTTTAAAACTTTACTATCATCTCTTATTTTTCACTTCCGGCCAGAATTAACGCGTGAATATGTTTATGTAAATTGTACTTGCTAACGCTTAAGTTGTCGCTTTTTGCCAAGAACGTAATAGAAGGAAAGAAATTGAGCCATCTTGCCACGAGTCTTCACGCGAGCTTGCCATCAGTTACTGTCTTCTTTAAGGCCAGAGGTTTTAATCCTTTTGAAAGCTAAAGACGTATTGTAGTTCTCTGCAGTTTGATTACTACAAACGTAGTAAATTAAAAGGCCAGTCCTAGTGTTAGTCATCTGTGTAAAATATTAAAAGTTAGCTATCATTTAAATTTTATTTAGTTAGTAGTCTTATAATTTTACGTCCAGACCACAAGTGGTTGGTCTTCGTATCCCGGAGTACGGGAACGTCTGTGAAACGAGGGAAAAAAATAAAGGAAATTTTTAACACTTCTCATCTTGTCGTCTTTGCTACACTACATGGGACATAGTTTTCAGTGAACTCACTGTCCAGTCAGGACACGTCATGTTCGCCAAACAGATAAAAAGATACAGATAAAAAGATACAAGCAGATCCTGATAAACTCAACGCTTTCAAAGAGAACATTTGCGACATTTTAGAGAATAAAATATACTTACCTCCAGCGCGCGAGAGTGTCTACCGGAACTTCTAAAGATATGCTGTTTTTAAATATTTTGTGAATTTGCTGTTTAATGAATTTTGTGTAACGCCACCTAAATAATTAGGTAGTATTATTAACTAGCATTATTTTTTCGAAGATATAACATGGATATCTTCACAAAGTTACAAGAACACTTCACAAAGTTTTCGAAGATATAACATGGATATCTTCACAAGTTTTGGCTTCTCAAAGCAATTCGAATAGTTAGAAAATCTTTCACGCCTGATGCTTTCACCCAGACCAGAGCTTCGCGTTTCATTTTCACAATTCTAGCGTCAAAGCATAAAGCATTGTTTTCAAGATGTGAAAAAACTAGACCTTATGAAATATCCACTGTAGGTCCAAGTTCCAAGTTCCTCACATTCGGATATTATCTGTAGTTGGTTACACTTGGTCACTATCCTTTTTTGTACGCAAATTTAACCCAGGTTTTCTGGAACTATCTACGATGATCTCCTTTTTTATGATCATAGATTACTTTGAGAAGGAAGATGAACTATGATACAGCTGTATCGCTCATCGATCATGAACTAATGGGTTCTGTGCTCATGATCATATCATGAACTAATGGGCTCTGTGACTCTGGACTCAGCGGTGAACTGCTCTCTTGAACAAGACATTAAACTGGAAATCCATGAACTAATCGCTCCAGGATTTACGATAAGTGTGGAATTTAGTTAACCAGTGTAGATCACTTGAATTTTTTTATGCAAAAACGTGCTTAAGTCTTCCCTATGCGGGTCTTTCCTTTCGGTTTGTCTGTTGCACAGGGACAATAATACAGGTTCGAACAGTAAGAAGAGAGCGCCAGACGAGAATTTCGCCACTTATTGTACAGTTTTTCTCCATATTAACCCTACAGCTCTATTCTAGTTTTGAAGGAAAACACTGCAAAGCACGAATTCGAGGTTCGAGTCCCTTCTTCTTCTGTAAAATCCTCTTCTTTTCTTCAACGAAGAGAACTCATCTTCTTTTCCCTCTTCAAAGGATACGGAAGGTTCTCCTTCCCCTCTCCGTTGCATATATCATGTTAAATACCCGAGAATAACCCAGCTCAGTCAAAGACTTTTATATATTAAACAACTAACTAAATTGAAGAGGAGGTGCGTTTGTTAGATAAACAAAAATAAGATAAGCTTTAAAGTAGCTATCATCAGATGGCTACCTATTATCTGCCGCGCTGAAGAAACAGGATATAGCCTGGCTGCGTGTAAATTAAATGTATTTAAACTGTAGGACTTCGCCACTCTGAAACGGAATCCTTAGTACTTACTTTCCAAGTTCAGTTAATGCCATCCCAGAATCTGAATCAAATCTTAGAAATGACTTATCTATTAGCAATTAGCAATTCAAATTAAAAAAAAACTAAAAATTAAGGGTTCAGTTATCTAAATCTTAAATACGAATAATACTTATCGTAAATCACGTTTAGTCAATACTCAGGTCTTTACCTGACGGGTTATTGCAAGATTAAGCGCTTAGGGAAGCCAATTTGTTTTAATTGCAATGATATTCATGTTGCCTCGTATTTTTGAAAACTGTTAAAAACAAACAAAAAAAAATTTCGACCCATCCAGATACCAGTTATAATACATCTCCTAGCATCAAACAGACCGATGAAGGCAGGCTGATCTCTTCGGTAAAAAACGAGATCATTCTGCCTTCCTCGGTTCTTCTGATGCTACTCCTGCCGATTTCATCATCAAAATAACAGTACAATATGATGTAATTCTTTTGGTCAGTATCCCTTTTTGTACGCAAATTTAACCCAAGCTTTCTGGAACTATCTACTGCGGTATCCTTTTTTATGATCATGTATTACACTTGAATGCAATGTTTGTTAGCATATGCCGATTTAACCCAAAATCATAAATCTGTCATTTAAGAAACTATCATTATAGTATTTGTACTAGTTTTGTTTTCGGAGATATTTAAAACTTGATTGGTGACACTTTTATGACGAATATCACACAACTCTTTAAAAGTTACACAAAGATGGTTTTCAGTATAAAGGATAATATGGAAGGAATATCGGCACTACGCAATATTTCAGAGTAGGCTTTTAATTAACTGATTTTTCTCACTTAAATTTATTCAAAATTGATTTAATCATAATAATACCTATGTCACCACGATTATCCCCCTTGATGTCTTTTACAAATTTGCTTTCTTTTCGGATGTTTCCTGAAAAGCACAGGGACCTGAATATCCTTTATAATCTCCTTACTCTAAATATCAGCTGGATTTGATTACTCTTATCCCAGAATTTCCAGCTGAACTGTTCAGACAACCGAAAGGAAGAAACTCTTTTCAATATCTTTCACCGAATTTCTACAGAACAATGCGCGATCGGGACCCTGATGAATCACTAACTGAGTACTGTTGCAAGCTAGTGACTTCTGATTTCCTACTCAATTCGTCATCGTACTACGAACAAATAACGTGACATCCGGACTTGATCTACACTTTTTGTTATGAACTAACTAAAAAAAATATGCATTCATGCTTTTAATACTCACGAATAGGGCTATTGATTAAATACAAGGTGAGGCATTCATATTTGTCATTTTAAGATTTCGCTTACTATGACATAGGCTTTAAAAGTCTAATTATAGGAAAACGGGGAAAAGAGGATTCTCTCTCAATTTGCTTCCCGTCACGCCCATCCTCTAATCTCATGGAGAAAATCGATCCTAATGTACATTCGCTGTGACTGTAGAATCAGCCTTTAGGGTAAAATGTAATTTTGTTACTTTAAGGATTAAGAAGCACGTTTTTTTCATTTAGGTTTTTTTAAGTTTTTAATCTACATATTAAAATTATTTTGCTTATTTTGCTTATGACCAGAGGATGAAAAACATTTTAATGACTTAAGCAACATCATAAATTAAGTTGCAAATTTATTGCAAAATGTTTCATAATTCGGAGAAAAAAAGGAAAAAAGAAAGAAAACGTGTGACAAGCTGACGTAAGCTAGTTATACAAATGAGTTTTTTTATATTTGTGTATAGAAAACAGCGTATTTCGAAGAAAAGATGGCTTCAGGCCTTATTTCTTTAATTACGGATTTCAGACACGTATATCCGTAATTATTAGAAATAAGATAAAACTTAGTGAAAATAATTATAGTATTCTTTTCATGAGAACTCTATAAATATGTAACTTTTTTATGTTTCTTAGCCTATGTGGAGCCAAAACTTCAAGTAATTCGGTGAACAAACCCAGTTTAAAAAGATAGAAACAAAATCATGTTATATTCTAATTAGCTTCATTTCTGTTTAGTCTTCTTATTTTGTCAAAGTTTTAAATCTTTTATTTAACATACGTCTTTCCAAAAAGTTGAGAATAATCGATTTTTAATTTTGTTTACTTAAATTTACTTGATTTTAAAAGTATAAAAACCTTCAATTATTAGTCGTATTTTGTCTTTGAATAACGTTTCTATGGTTTTCATACCTTATTTTACTACGCATGTTTTGTTCAGAAATTAATACACGTGCATGATCTTATTATTTTTTATATATTGTTTTATTTATTATTTTTAGTATTCTTATGTTACACTAGCGCTTCCTATATTGTGTTCTAGGGAACCCTGGACTGTATGAAAATCATCCAAGTTTTTCCACGAAAATTATATCCTTTTTGTAGACAGACATGTAGAAAATGTCAGCAGAAGAAACGAAACTTTTATTTAAATGACATCTGCTACTTTGTTACAAGAAAAATATAAATTAATGCCGTTAGTAGAATTCTGGTTCACTTTATAAGATGAATAACCTAACTTTTCAAAAAATCCATGCTGGTACTTTTAACATTTGCAACTACGTTAAACGGGGTTCTCAGCTGTATGCTTTGATAAAAAGTAAATATTACAACAGACTTGATAACAAATATGACAGGACTTTCATTCTTTTAGATCTAAGCCTATTATTCAGTATATCTGCGATAGTAAAAACAACTACTCATCCTATTTAAATTTAAATTCCCGTTTAAATTATTTGTAAACCTTATTTTAAGCACTTCAGGGTTAGCTTTGGTATTACGCTTTGAAGCAAATAAATATTGTTTGAAATAATTCTCATTTTTGTTGCAAATAATCAATTTACAGAACAGTACAGTAAAACCATACTATTGAAGGCAGTCAGGATTTCCGCGATTTAAGCGGGTCACGGTAAAAGTGCAAATCAAGATTTCCCCGTTTAAAAAGGATTTCAGTCATCAAAAAGATTAACAAATGCTGTGCTACATATGTATCAAAATTCTCTTCAAGAAAACGTTAGAATGATAATTCACAGTTTTAACTTTCGAAGATTTGTTCAAAGCAGTCTGAACATAACACAGTTTACTAAGTATTACTGAAAAGGTCTAAATTATGCTAGACAACTGCTTGCTTAAAGAAAGCTAATTCTCTGAACATGATCCATTCACAGAACTAAATTACTTTTATGTCACGAATCTCCAAAATAAAATTTGTATTACAGCGTTAGTTTATTACTATTGCTTTCTTTCTAATTTAGATAATCTATTTTCCTGAACACCTTAGCGAAAATGCTTTCTTCAAGAAATAAATATTTTTACATTCCTGTGGTAATTCACTGAAAATTAAATTGCATTCCGTTGAAATAACGTATCCATGAATCATTCGTTTAGGAGTTTTCATAGAATCTCGCAACCATTATGGACGCAGATACCTATTTCCTTTATAAAAATAAATAGCATTATTGCATGCTTCTGCTTTTCAAAAATCTTAAATGCATTTATGTATAAGATAAGGCATGATTCCCATTGCTTCGTTGGTAGAAATTATCAGTCTCTTGAACTCAAGAAGCATGAAAAATCAACTGCATTTTATTCCAGAATCCAAAGCATGAATTACACATTTCTATCTGGACGAGTTAATCGCTTCCACCACAAGTAATGCGTAAGGAAACGCAACAACTTCCTACATTTTCCTTCTTAGGTACTTCAATAATAAATGAATCAAGGATATATTTGAGTAAATTGCTTAATTATACTTTATTTTACTCAACCGACAGATTAGCTTCTTCAATTTGTAATGCCGTTTAACAGCTCGTTTAGCCCCTGCCAGTGATTCCAAACTCATTGACATGTTTACAGACACATCTGTTATAAATTGTCTTTGTAGGAAAGAGCAGTGGTGGCGAAGTCAGTCATTCAGTCATGCTACTAAAGCATTCTATTATGAGCGTCCAACTGAAACAGGCAAGAAGAGGACACTGCATGTGATACTCCTTTAATTAAATGTAACTGTCCTGTTGAGGATTGTCGACAATTTTGCAAATGTTCTGTGGATATATATAGATCTTCACAGCATTGTTATAAACACATTGATGTGTATCACGTAAAACAGATAGACATCACTAAGAATTAATACATATATACAAACACAAAACTACTGTTACAATATGGTACAATTCATTAAATAAACATTGTTAAACAAATTGTGAACTTCTGTAGTATCGATAGAGTGATGCAGAAATACAAGTATACACATAATAATGGTGAGATACTTTAATATTAATGTTATACTATGTTACAAAACTGCGTTCCAGTATTGTTATCCACTGATATACAATGTTGTTATTATTATTAAAATTATTATTAAAATAAAGTATTATTGTTATGCATTTAATTTACGTTAGAGATAAAAGTTAAAATAAAGTTTGCAGAAATGACTATGCGCCAATTTACCTCTCTTCAAAATTATACGTTATATAATACATTGCATAATGGTAAGAATAACACGTTGTTATTCAAGCTGCACTTAAGAAATCCATATGCGTGATGCAGGATTATTGTAGCAGCTGTGCATACCGTAGTATTGCGAACTACACAGTACATCTGTATTAATCTTTGCAACCATTTGGAAATCAAGAGAACTACTTTGGTGGTGCAGCTCAGAATATATTTATCTACATATGAGTTGTTGAAGGCATTTTTAGCCCACGCGTTAAAATTCTGTGACACGTTCAAAGGCATTTTAAATGAACAGTGGTCAGTGTTACCGACCCGTCGACGTATGCATCTATCGCGAAGTCGAAACGATGGGGATAGTGCACGTATAGATCATTGCGTGAGGAACTGCGAAGAAAGATGGTTTGAGTTCCGATACACCGTTATGTAGTGTTTCATTGCTTTTCGTTATAGGTTATAGGATCCAGTCTCTTTTGCTATCATACAAAGTGTCTAGATCTTACAGTGCGATCTGGCGACTTCTCGGAAAGGCGTTGAATACAGCAGGGAAAGCGTTTAAATAGCCCTTTTATTTATCACAGCTCTTTAAAAGAAAGACAAGGACTTCGCGCTCACTAAACACCGACTACTTGCAATGACAACTTAAGGAAAATTTAGCAATAAGTTCGAAAGATAAAAAGTAGCGCTAGACGTCATTAGTTTTATTTCAGTATATAATAATTATTAAATTAATCATAGATTTAAAAGAAATGTACGGAATTCTTAATAATATTTATTAATAATGTTGATATTAACTGTGTAACAACTGAAAGACGTTTCTAATGACATATACTGGTATATATTTCCCTCACAAAATGTTATGAAGACATATCTATTGATATAATTATGAGGACACACATTCATTCACTTTTAACAATAATAATTTTAAAAGTTACTGTGCTTGAAATATTACAGAACTTTTCATTTTAATGTATAAAAAGTAAAAGATGCAACTCATAGCCTTGATTACACTAATACTCTTCATTATTACAAATAATTAACGGTAACTGACTAGCTTGTAGAGTCATTAGGTTATTAAGAAGCAGGAGAAGTGAAAAATAAGCAACGCCTTCGCCTGGATTCGAGCCACGGACCTCTGAAATACGCGTCGAGCTCGACCAGCGTGCTGACCACTACACCACGAAGGCATGTGAAGAAGAAGGGAGAAGTACCTTATAAGCTCTTTCATTTAATCTAGCATGTGGCTTTTATTTGCCTGTGTAACGAGCAGCCACAGCCGTATAGCCCTCCAGTGTAGCAGGACTACAGGAGATTGAAGTTAAAACATTGTGCGCATAAACCAAAATTTGAAGCATTAAGTTGGTCGGCGGACGAGATCTTTTCCTTTGCCGAATTGTTGATGATGAAAGCAAGCTTAAGGCAATCAATGGTGATTCCCTTGACAGAGAATGCAAAATATTTATTTTTCTGTAGAGAATTATGTCAGTACCTACGTGTTGTTACTGATCCTAATTGGTTAGATATTAGACTAGACCAGTGATTCTCAACCTGGGCGATATCGCCCTCTGGGGGGCGATCGAAAACTTACAGTGGGCGATTATTTAACTATACGCTTTTGGGGGGCGATAGTCATTTTGCGTGGGCGAAATCATTTTGAATACCCGCTTTCAGTGATGGGCCGCTGCAGTTTTATATTGCGTTGTGAAAGAAGCGAATAAAACATTTTGTAAAACAATATTGTTATCCTTTG